>SKCR01036165.1:0-217507 GCA_019454045.1 Zanthoxylum bungeanum
GTGTTTTTGTTTTTTGTGTATTTGATTTCTCAAATCAATTTTCATTTACCAAATAAAAGTTCGTTTATGTCATTCCAAATAATTAAAAAACAAAGTGTGTTGGATTTTGATTGCGTGTTGAAAAAGCAATCCAATTCTTTCACTCAACCTTAACCACTTCCATCACTAGTCAAACTAGTTGATGTAAGTCAAGTGGGTCCCACCACTTGTAAATTCCGAATTTAAGTCGAACAATCCAACACGCAACTTCGCTCGGGCCCGGGTTCGTTTAATTCCGAATTAACGAATTTGTCATTGTGACATAATTAAATATAATTTAATTAAATAATTATGCCTTGCAAAATTATTATTAAATTCGCTTACGAATTAATTCTAAATTAATTCGTTTGCCCGAATTAAAATCCAATTTTAATTCCGCTTTGAAATCTACTTTCAATTAATATATCCGATATATTATTTAATCGATTAATTCCAAATTAATCGTTCCCTCTCTTCTGATCGAATTTTATCCCAGATAAAATCTTGCCGTAATTAATCCTAGATTAATTTTCTCTCTCTTATAATTAATCCTAGATTAATTCTGTTCGAGTCAAATATCATCCGTGAATCTTTGGGAATCGACCCATGAGATCCCTGGATATGTTGACAGTAAATCCGATCGTCGGACTATCCGAACAAGTGCGTACCTAGTACCACATTCTTACCGATTTACAAGACATGGTTGGCTTCTAGCAAAGCACCGTGCCTTCCCAATTCTCCAGAAATATTCTACACAAGAACTGGGTGACGCATGCTGTTCCGAGCTCGCGGCCCGATTGGGAGTACGGAGTAGCCCACGGGGGACTAAACCGGAGAATAATGGAGTCGCCACCCGGTGTGAATCGGGACAAAGATTTAAGGCCGCACTCACCCCTCGCAAGGGAAGACCTCAAACCGTTGGGTTCAGAATGGTCCCTTACTTATGCCACTTGTAATAAAATGATTTGTGTAATAATCTTACCAAGCCTAAGCAACATATTTCCAAGGTACGTGCCAACGAGCTATGGTGTGTGACTGACTGTCAAATGGACTTCCCGTTGTAGATTCCCAAGAGGGAGGGTGGAGCGAGGCTCTCTTAAGTACCCAAGCCTCTTAAGCTCTTATCGCTTGGTGTCAGGAATAAACAACGAGTCCTCCAAATTAGTCCATCACAGTAGGCTACAAGTAGATGACTATCTAGGTGCCTACACAGCTTTTCCTTCTAGAAATGTAGTGAATGAAGGAAGACACCAAACCATTACCCAGCCTAAACAATATGCCTTTGATTAAACCCATTTTTACTCACAGTAGACACAGTTAATTAAAGCACAAATCATAATATTACAATACATTATTTCGGGGCCGATTCTCTATCCCCAGTGGAGTCGCCAGACTGTGGGAACACAGGAAATGGGCGACGCATGCTGTTTCGAGCTCGCGGCCCGATTGGGAGTACGGACTAGCCCACGGGGGACTAAATCGGAGAATAATGGAGTCACCACCTGGTGTGAACCGGGACAAAGATTTAAGGCCGCACTCACCCCTCGCAAGGGAAGACCTCAAACCGTTGGGTTCAGAATGGTCCCTTACTTTTGCCACTTGTAATAAAAAGATTTATGCAATAATCTTACCAAGCCTAAGCAACATATTTCCAAGGATAATTTACTCATAAGTTCGCATGCATAGGTACAAAGCTCATACCTAAGTTTACATATAACACATGTTTCATGTTTGCATACAACCTATTTGTATATAATCTATGTCTGAATTCATGCATAAAGATATATTGACATACGAAAGACATACAATCTCACATTGGTAAGCACAGAAGCGCAAACACATAGCATTCATACAAGCATGCATATTAGGGAAAGACACTTAAGCGCATAATAGAAATAGATAACTAAAGAGGTAATACAAATGCATAAGGTAAAAAGAGATAACTATATACTAAGATAGACATGTCGTGATGTGATGCAGGAGGACTTATTTACCGTGGGCGTTCGTGCGGCGTTCGTATACGCATTCGAACGGTAAACAGAAGGTTCGCGTTCGTTTAGCGTTTTTATAATGCATTCGAACGGGACCAGACAGAAAACATGCGTTCGTGTGGCGTTCTGAAACGCGTTCGAATGGGGTTACAGCAACGACCTCTAAAATGCAGTAAACAACATGACACATACATGAATGGATGAATAGATGACATCTAATAAATAATAACGGGCTAAAAGTGCGGCAAAGCATCGTGGTAATGATTTTAACCTCTCAAAATAGAGGACCTTTAATCGCACTTACTAAGCCAATGCGCAATCAACACAATACATATATAAAAAAGTAAAGACAATGATATCGGACTTCGTATACCCGATTGAACACATCTTACATTCAACCGAATATACATCAATCGGCGCGGCGAAGCTTCGTGGTAAAGGGTTTTAACCCTCAAAATAGGGGACCTTTAATCCAACTTACTAAGCCCATGCGCTCGATCACATCATGCATATAAAAAATAACATAAATAATATCGGACTTCGTATACCCGATTGAACACATCTTACATTCAACCGAATATACATCAACCGGCGTAGTAAAGCATCGTGGTAAAGGATTTTAACCCCTCAAAATAGAGGACCTTTAATCCAACTTACTAAGTCCATGCGCTCGATCACATCATTACATAAACAAATAACATGCGGAAATCAAGTAGCGAATAATAAACAAATCAAAACAACATAAAACGAAATATGCGCCGTTTACTCAAGTGGTACGTGGAGTTGTATCCCGAGTACAGATCATACTACCGTCCATTCAAAATCGGCTATGAAATTTATGTCCAGGTTTCCATCCTATATACCACAAGAGACGACACATTTTCTGTTTTACTCAAGGGCCACAACATACATCATTCCACAATACATGCATTTACTATCTATTCAAGGGCCACAATCATGCCTCAATAAACGACTCTCATGCGATAAAAATGAATAAAACAATTAAAAAGATAGATGGAAATAATAGGAAAAGTACCCTCAGGTCTAACCTTTTATGTCGACTTTCGGACTCGCTTTTCACGGCCGTCGGAAGGGCTATCACTCACCAACTCTTCCGGTTCACTGGATTAACGTCTTAGCTCGCTGTTTTGCTATTTTGGTCGCTGTTTTCACTCCGTTTTGCTGCTGTTTTGGTCACGAATTAGGCTTGCTGTTTTGTGAATTTTAGGGCTAAGATGCGGACTGTTTCGGGACTATTTCGGTGACTGTTATGGGCTGTTTTTGTCTCGATTTACTGGCTGATTTTTGGACTGTTTAAGGACTATTTTGGGTCACTATTTTGGAGGCTTTTTCTGGACAGTTTAAGGCTTACGGGGTGGCAGTTTAAGGCTTATGCGTGGGGTCCTGTTTAAGTGAAGGTGTGGCCTTAGGTGATGCGCTGTTTGAGTGAAGGCGTGGGGCTGTGGTGCGCTTGTGAGGGTCAGTGTGCGTGGATTGAAGCTGAGTGGAGGGCGTGAGGCAGTGAGGCTTGATTGTGGGCTGATGAGTGTGAGCGTTGAGTGGCTTGATGGCTAGTCAAGGACGTGTGGCGTGAGTGAGGACTGATGACGTGTGGCGTGAGTGTTGAGAGGGGGGGATGTGATGGAAATTGTAGATTGAGAGGCTTGCTTGAGAGGGTTGTGAGGGCTGTAAGGGCAAGTGGTGTGATGGCTAGTCAAGGTTGAATTGTGCGTCAGAGAGCTGTGTGGACGTGTGGCATGCTTGTCTTTGAATACTAGGTTTGTGGACAGTTTTTGGGCGTGGCTGATGAGGGTTTATTATTTTGTTGTTTACGTGAGAGCTAGGAGAGAGAAAAGTGTTTAGGTTTGTATTATTTTTTTTGGTTGAAGTGCGAGAGAGAGAGTCTTTTTTTCTTGTTGTATGCGTGAGCGTGAGAGTGAGAGAGCTAGAGATGGATGTCTTGGTTTTGGGTTGTTTATATAGAGAAGGGCTAGGGCTTCTCCTTGTCTCACAGGAAGGGATTTTGGCATTAAAGAGAGGATTTGATTTGGTGTTGGATAAGGAAATCAATGGATTGAGGGGGGGGCGGGGGGGGGGGGGGGGGGGACAAATTTGGTGAATTAGGAAGGTTGAATATTTGATTTGCTTGGTTTAGGAATACAATATTTTAATTGGTTAAGATTGATTAATTAGGCATAATATTTATTATGTCTCATTTAATTTGGTATATCAATTAATTATTATTTTATTTTTTTAGTTAATATTTAATTTAATTAATATTTGATTTAATTTGTGTGTATTTTAGGGGCTATGGGCGTGTGGGCCTCTCTTGGTGGGCTAGGTGTTGTGTTGGTTTGGTGAGTGGGCTTAGGTGGGTGGCAAGGGTTTTGGGCCAAGGTTAAAAGGTTTGCGGGTTTTATTTTGGGCCAAAGGTGCTCTAAACGGAGGTCCAACAAGTGAGCTTGACGCTAAACAAGGGAATAAGGATCTAACGAAATACCGATTCCCTTCCGACGACCGTTTCCCGCAATATCCTTAACTAAAAAGGTAGTGCCTCCAACTGAGACTCATCATCGGGTTTCACATGCAAAAATGCAATGCCTACAGATATGTTGGCAGTAAATCCGATCGTCGGACTATCCGAACAAGTGCGTACCTAGTACCACTTTCTTACCGATTTACAAGATATGGTTGGCTTCTAGCAAAACACCGTGCCTTCCCAATTCTCCAGAAATATTCTTTAAGGAATACATAATCTTTATCAAGCGTAGTATACTAAGTATTGCGTATTACGATCCAGTATCGGATGTCACATGCTAGGCATGGGGCTAGAATTGTGTATGCCCCGTACGAAGCATATATCGGATCACTAGCAACTAGTCTTTGTAATTGGATAATCATGACCTTGTCATATTATCCAGATAACTGCAGCATTTAAGGGTACCAGTTCTGTATCCCTGCGTGATCATCATTTCCATATGACTGAAGTGATACTTCCATCTTGACATCACACCCAATACAGTACGATTCTCAGTAAACCCAGAAGAGGCGTACACATAACCTGTTAAAGCCCCGGATGACCAAAACCAAAGCGTATTGATTGTCGCAAGTATTAGCGATGCAAGTCTCAGGTTAAGACCAAATACACATACCCTGATTAGGATTCCCATAGACACATAGTCATACTACCAATGAGACTCTGATGGGTCTATCCAGAGCGAAGCTCCCGTACCATCGGTAAACAGAACCTCCTATCGCACTTGCATAAGTATCCAATACTTAAATATATGAAAACTATGTTGTTAAGCTTCCATAACGCGCACAAGTATAATACTAGTCTATTTCGCATTATCGATGTCCAGTCTCGATAATACTACGACTAGGGATATTTAATGATTAAACCGTTCGTGGATTGATAGTGTCTCATATCTCATTAATCCGGAACTAATCATAAGGACTTTTATCATTTATATATATTCAAGTAATCTAATTACAAAATGATAAAATAACAATTTCCTTTGTCACATAGTTAATTTGTACAAAAACCACAATGTCTTTTACAAATAGTGATGCTATGGGTTTATGCATTTTGCCTAATAAACAAGATTCGCAGACGTTATATGAATTAAGATCAAATCCATCCAAGTATCCACTCTTCGAAATTGTGGATATACGAGTCTTGTTTATGTGTCCCAGACGACAATGCAACAAATAAGTTTCATCTGTTTTACTCATTTTGAGCCTTTTGTTTGTCATGTTATATGTTTGAGATTGATTTATATTCAAAATATAAAGACCATTATTAACATCAGCACTGCATATCTCATAATCATTTTTATAAACAAACACCAGTGTTTCTGAATACAAAAGTATACCGACATTGGGTTAAACAAGATACATATAAAATATTTCTAGTCAAACTAGGTACATAATAACAGTCTGATAAAATAAGTACATGCCCCGAAAGGCAGTTCCAAAATATAGGTCCCAACAGCCAAAACGGTGACTCTAGTCTCATTTCCAACTCGGAGGTCGATCTCTCCTGAAGCCAGTCTCCTGCTAATCTGCAGATCCTAAACATCAGTACATATATGAGTACCATAACCAGAATCAAAAATCCAATTTTTAAAACTAGTAGACATGTTTATTTCAATAATAAACATACCTGAAGCCGGAGCCTTGCCCGCCTTCACTTCCTTCATGTGCGCCTTGTACTCACGGCAGTCACGCTTCTAGTGACCCCGTTTTCCACACTGCAGGCAGACATCTTGGGATTTTTCCTTTGCCTTCCCAGAAGACTTTGATGATTTGTCATTGCCCTTTCTCTTCTTCTTCTTCTTCACACCTCCAGAAGCCTTCGGCTAAGCCTTAGCATTCTGAGATGTCGAAGCGAAGTGCTCCTCGCGCTTCTTGCCCTTTAAAAGCTCATTTTCTGCCTCTTCCAGCATTGCCATAAACTCTCCAAGAGTTTTTTCTTGGTTCATCATATTATAGTTCATGATGAACCCGCTCCAGCTGTCAGGAAGAGACTGTAAGATCAAATCTATGGAAGTCTCAGCCTCAAATGTTATGCCCAGCTGACCCAGCTGTTCGATGTCAGCAATCATCTGCGACACATGGTGCTCGAAAGATGTACCCTCTGATATTCGAGAGCGAAAGAGCTTCTTCTGCAATTCATACTTCTGCGATCTAAGGTTAGATCAGTGAAGGTCCCTCAATTTCAATATCATTTTGTGGGGATCCAATCCCTTGTTTTGACGACGAAATTGTGGGGTCATTGCAGCAAGCATGATAGATTGAGCAGTTGAGTTGTCATCACTGTGAGTCTTCCAAAGCTCAAGCTCAAGTGGTTGCTCAATTCCGGGCTTAGGCCCGAGAGGTCTCTCTATCGTATAGAGCATCTTCTAGCCCCTAGGACAATCCTGAGGTTCATATCCCAGTCAGAAAAGTTCGCACCGTTAAAGACATTTTCGCCCATGATAATGTCCATAACATTGATCTTTCCAGCCATCTTAATTGCAATAGTCTAACTTTCAATTAACGATTTCGAGTACAGTCCAACTATTAAAGAAAACAATAAAATATTAGTCCAACTAATATAAATTTATAATGATGAAAATAATTTGAAAGCGCGTATTTGGCAAGTATTAAACGAAATTGCAAATTTAATACTGGCCTCCCATTATTTTTCGACGAGCCTCTAACCTTCTGTTGAGTACTCGGGAAACCTAGTTTCCTAGTGGGCTAGGATCCCGTTAAATAACACACAACCTTGACTTTGGCCAACAAGTTGTATGATACTTAACTAGGTATACCTCCAAGATCAATTGGATCTCATCCAATTCCTAGATCCGGTAGGTGGACCTCCAAATCCGAAACATATATCCAATATATTTCCTAACCTTTTCCTCTGAATCAACTAAGCTTTGGCCTTGGCTCAACAAGCTTAATGATTCCAATTAAGCGGGACCCATTGACAGTGGGAAAGCTTCGTAATCCACGTCGATGAACTAGAAGTGACATTGACTTTGGCCAACAAGTCACAACCGCCCAAGACATGCGATATAGAACAAAGCTTTCGTGGTTCAAACACATTCGCGATGGACATTGATCTTGACGTTGGCCAACAAACCAATGCCAATCTTGGATCTTGAGAGAGAACCACTCAATGGAAGGAAAAACGCTTAATATTTGATTGAAGGTTTTTTGCGTAAATTAGAAACCAATTTATTATCTTTGATTAGATCTCATCATACACCCTTAAGCATGCATTCTAAAAGAATAATAAGGCGCGAAATAAATTAATAATGATATGCGGATGGATATATAACAAATTGTTCCTAGAACAATCTCTCCCAAATTGTTCCTAGAACAAATCTCTCCATTTCCTCTCTCCCGCTAGCACTATTATTACTTCTACCCAATTACATAATACATCAAAGAAACCTCATTAACATTGAGGGGAATTGGTGAGAAGAGAAATACAAAGATAAATAGATAATAGGCTGGACATGTAGGTCAAATTTAATAAATTCTAAATTTATTACAATAATTTTCAAAATTGACCTCACCCTTCTAATATCCATCCGATATACATTATTCATACAATACATCCATGTATTCACACAAAGCATGTTATTCAATCAATCTAATCCATTAATTAATCTTTAAATTAATGACCACCCAATGTTCATACAACGATTTGATTTGCGCGAGTCCACTCGTTTAAGAATAATACTCAAAGTACGTATTCTTGAATTATATCGAACTACAATTTTAAATCCAATTTAATTTTTATTCAATACTAATTCTAATTTAATTCCAAATTAAATAATTACACTTATTTATGTGCCTTTTAGACTTAGATTCTAAATCCAATCTTAATGGGTCTCAAAGGCCTAATTAATATCCAATGTCAATTTAATTAAAGTCCAATTGGCTTTTAATTAATTCTTAAGGCATGGGCTTTGGCCAATATGGATCAAACCTAAATGCCAAGGCCTAATTTAGGAATCTGTTAGTGTTCCTAGAACATGCCAAGGATCTAATAAGCATGTAAAGGTGTTCATAAATTCAAAATAAGTTGCGGAATATACTTACAATGAACGGATTTGAGCTTTAAATTTTGAGAGAAGAAACTCCAAGATCCTTCCTTCGTGATGATTCCAACTCTTGAGTAAGTTTCTCTATCACTTTAGTTGATTTCTCAAGTGCTAGCTTGTTGATTTTGCAAAAAAATCAAAGAGAGGGGAAGCCTAGTTCATGCCCATGGTGAGAGTATTAGGGCTTTTTCATTTTCCAAAATGTGTTACAAGTGTGAAGTGTGTAGAGAGAGAGAAGGCTTTTTGGTTTTGTTAAAGGGTTTTACCCTTTTACCAAAAACCATGTAGTTGGGGTAATTTGGTTTCACCTAAACCAAGTGGTTGGAAAGTAAGTGGTTTTGGCATAAATGCCAACCACTTTCCAACCACCACTTCACATGTGTGACATGTGTGAAGTGGGCCCCACCATTTTGAATTCAAAACTCAAAATGTCTCTACGAACATTTGCCGCGGCTCGATTCCGTTTAATCCGATTAAACGAACTTTCGTCGCAAAATAATTAAATCTAATTTAATTAAATAACGATGCCTCACAAATATATTACAAACGTCGTTTACGAATTAATTCTAAATTAATTCGTTCGTTCGTATTAAAGTCCGACTTTATTTCGTAACGAAATCCAATTCATATTAAATATATCTATATATTAATTTTAGCCCATACGAATAAATTAAATAGAAAAATCAAATTTAACCATTAAATTTATTTTACCGATTAATTCCAAATTAATCGCGTTCTCTCTCTTCCGAACACATTTAATCCCAGATTAAATAATACCTCAATTAATCCTAGATTAATTTTCTCTCTCTTAATTAATCCCAGATTAATTCTCTCTCTTAATTAATCCCAGATTAATTCTAATTTAAATCAACTATCATCGGTGAATCTTTGGGAAGCGACCCAAGAGATCCCTGAATATGTTGGCAGTAAATACGGTCATCGGATTATCCGAATACGTGCGTACCTCGTACCACGTGCTTACCGATTTACAAGACATGGTTGGCTTCTAGAAAAGCACCGTGCCTACCCAATTCTCCAGAAATATTCTTACTGGAATATATAATCTATGTCAGGCGTAGTATACGTAGTATTGCGTATTGCGATCCAGTATCGGATGTCACGTGCTAGGCCTGGGGCTGGAACTGTGTCTGCCCCGTACGAAGCACATGTCGGATGTTTGGTAACTAGTCTCTTATCGGATATACATGACCTAGTCATAATATCCCGATGACTGCAGTACTTAAGAGCACTAGTACCGTATCCTACGTGACATCATCTCCACTATGACTGGAGTGATACTTCCGTCTTGACATCACACCCAATACACTACGATTTTCAATATACCCAGCAGAGGCGTACACAGAACCGGTTAAAGCCCTGGACGACCAAAACTAAAGCATACCGATTGTCGCAAGTATTAGCGATGCAAGTCTCAGGTTAAGACCAAATACACCTACCCTGATATCGGACTTCCATAGACACATAGTCATGCTACCAATGGAATTCTGAGGGGTCTATCCAGAGCGAAGCTGTTTCCGCACCATCGGTAAACACAACCTCCTATCACACTTGCATAAGTATCCAATACTTAAATATATGAGAACTATGTCGTTGTGCTCCCACAACGCGCACAAGTGCAATACTAGTCTATTCCACATTATCGATGTCCAGTCTCGATAATACTATGACTAAGATATTTAATGATTAATCCTTCGAGGACTGATACTGTCTCATATCATCTCAATCCAGGAACTAATCATAGGGACCTCCAATCATTTATACATCTAGGTGATCTAATCACAAATGATAAGAGCGCAATCTCCTTGTCACATAGTTAATTTGTACAACAACACCATGATCTGTACAAATAGTGACGCTATGGGTCATAACTGTCCAACAATCTCCCACTTGGCCTATAGCCAGTCACTCGAGTATCTTACACCCGAACTATGTACGGTTCACTCAAACTGCTGAGGAAAGGCTTTCGTCAGCGGATTTGCATGATTATCGTCTGATGCGATTTATACGATCATCACATCGTCACGATGTATGATCCGAACGAATCAGATGAATAGTCGAAGTATATATCTGGATCGGTGATGAGACCATTAATTCTTTAGCCTGCGCTGTAGCCTAGCTCAGCTGCTAATAGAACTATATCTAATCTAATTAGATTTGTTATCGACCCAGATGGCTTCTATTGCTGCCTCAGCTGTAGCAATAACCCGCATTTGTTGTTTATTTGGTAACAGTATCTTGCTTGGAAGATTTCCAGCTTACTGTTCCGTTATTCAAACTGTATAGTACCGTTATTGTTATCGGTTAGGAAACTTGCAGTAGTGATCCCAGTCACTTCAAGTTCTCATTCTCCATAGTTTAAGACATCATCATTAGTTCTCTAAGATACTAACAGATGTTCTTAATATCAATCCAGTGACTATCACTTGGATTGACCTGTTTGTTACTCCATATGCTCAAAGCGTATGAGACATCAGGTCATGTACATTTTTCAATGTACGAGTTCTTGGAGAGTTTTAACAACTTTAAATCTATCCCAGTAGATCTTTATTCCTAGAATAAGGGTTGTTTCTCCCAAGAATTTTACGGAGAATTTTCATAAAAGCCAAGCTTTCACCGATTGTAATATGGGAATATCATTTCCAAGAAATGACATATCATCATTATTTAGGACAGTCACTTCAGTGCGCTCCCACTAACCTCCTTATATACACAAGAATCATTTCTCGTTTGGAATTAAATCATAACCATTATGATTACATCAAAACGATAATTCCAAGAACCTAATGTTTGCTTCAATCCAAACATGGATCGAATAACCTGCAAACCTTGTTTGCTAGTTTTGGTACGAAAAAAACCGTCAGGATGTTAAAACATCCTCCAAAAGGTTTCCGTTTAAGGAAAGCGATTTTGCCGTTCAGTTGCCATATTTCATGAATGAAACATGCAGCATCAGCAAGCATTATCCAAATGGATTTATCCATTACAACAGGTAAAAGGTTTCGTTGTAATCGACACAATGTTGATAACAATACCTTTTCGCTACAAGCCTAGCTTAGTACGTTGGTATGTTGCCATCCATGTATGTCTTCCTTGAAGACTTATATACTACCAATATGCACAATGCCTTTTGGTACATCAACTAGTCTCTAAACATAGTTGGTATACATGGAATCCATTTCGGACTTCATGGCACTTTGCCATAATGGGGAGTCGATACCTTGTATCACTTCCTCATATGTAGTCAGTCCGTCTTCCTCAATAAGATTGACATCTTTATGAGGTGAGATCAGAAACCCATACCTCCTAGGTTGTTTTCTGACTCTCTTCGACTAACGCCGTTCTTGTGTATTTGAAGATTGTGGTACAGTTTCATCCTTGATGAACTGTTTGTGTTCCATTAAGGACTAGGTGCCTTTGAACAGTATTACTCCGATTTTCATCGAGTTTTATTATCCTCCCACTTACCACTGCATATCGGTATTCCTCTTAGGAAATCCGCATGGCGAGCAACAATTATATTGTTCTCTTGTGAGTTGTATAAGTACTATACTTTGGTTTCCTTAGGATAACCTACAATTTAGGCACTTATCTGATTTGGGTTCTAGTTTGGTATCATCCAAACATATGCCCAACATCCCAAATATTCAGGAGTGAGAAAACCCATTTTCTTTCCTGTTCATATCTAATATGAAATCTGTCAAACAAATTTTCATGGAACCTTATTCAAAATAAGTATTGCACTGTTATTGCTTATCCCTTTGAAGGAAAATGGTAGCTCAGAGTGACTCATGATTAACCTTATCATGTCTAACAAAATTCGGTTTCTCCGTTTGGACACACCGTCGAATTGACGTGTTCCGGGAGGAGTCCTCATTGAAAGAATACTATTCTCTTTCAAGTATTGAGAAACTTACTGCTTAAGTATTTTCATCAAGGTCAAACCGTGATGTTTTAATACTTTAGCCGATCTGTTTGTCTATTTCGTGTCGAAACTCTAAAAGTTTCCGATTCGTGTTTCATAAGAAACACATAACCATAACGCGATGTAAAGGTCACGAAACATTCATTTCCACATTTAGCCTAGCTAGACATGGCCCCACTTACGTCGCTATGAACGAGGGCTAACAGATTGATGGCACTTACACTTTTACCAAGTAAAAGGTATTTTAGGTACTTTACCTAATAAACTAGATTCGTAGACATCATTTGAATGGAATCAAATCCGTCCTAGTATCCACTCTTCAAAAGTGTGGATATACGAGTCTTGTTTAATGTGTCCCAGACTACACTGCCACAAATAAGTCTTATCTGATCAAATCAGTTTGAGCTATTTGTTCGTCATATTATATGTTTGAGATTTATTTATATTCAAAATATAAATACTGTTATTCACATCTAATGTGTTTATCTCAATATCATCTTTATAAAATAAAACACTTTAGTGTTCTAGAATATAAAGGTATACTCGCAACGAGTTGTATTCGATATAGAGATAATGTTTCTAGTCAAACTAGTTACATTATAACATTTTCCTAATTTAAGTACTCACCGAAGGGTAGTTCCTAAAATTAGGTATCTACGGTTAAAACAGCGATTGTCGTCCCGTTTCCGATTCACAGATTAATCTCAATTGAAGTCAGTATCCTGCTCACAGCAGATTCTGTACATCAATGCATATTTATGTATCACACTAAATATTTAAAATCCAATTTCAATACTAGTAGTGAACATAATAATGACAAATGCATATGAAGTCCGAGCCTTGCCCTTTCTTCAATTCCTTCATGTCTGCTTTGTCCAAACGACAGTCACGCTTCAATGACCCCGTTTGCCACAATTTAGGCAGACATCTTGGGATATGTCCTTTATCTTCCTAGAAGATTATAATGATTTTGCCTTGCCCTTTTCCATATTCCAGAAGTGTTTGGCCAAGCCTTGGCCTTCTAGAATATCGAAGTAAGGTGCGCCTTGCGCTACTTGCCTTATTGCAAACTTTGACTTTGGTCTCCTTGAGAACAATCATTAACTCTCCAAGAGTTGTTTATTGCAATTCAATACTTCTAAGATTAAGAATAGATCGATGAAGATCCTTCAATTTCATTATCATACTTTAAGGATCTAATCCTTACTTCTGATTAAGAAATTAAGGAGTCATTATGGCAAGCATAATGGATTAAGGATTAAAGTTATCATCAATGAATCTTCCAAAGATCATGCTCTACTATTTGCTTAACTCTGGGCTTAGGCCTAATATGTTATTTTATCAAATAAAGTAACTTATTAGTTTCCAGGACCATCCTGAAATTTTATTCCCAATTTGAAAATTAAAGTGTTTAAACACATTTTCCCTAGGATAATATTTTAAACATTAATCTTTCAATTTAATCTTGATTCTAATAGTCTAACTATTTAATCAACGATTTCAGGTACAATCTAATGTAATGATTACTATAGTCTAACTATATAACTTATTACAGTTTTATTGGTTAAAATCAAATATATATTGATTACTATAATCCAATTATATAATCATTATAAATGATCGGTAAAATCCAAATATATTGATTACTATAATCTAATTATATAATCAATTATAAATGAAGTAGTTTGAATACAGTCAAACTGTTAAATTAAAACAACAATAAATATTAGTCCAACTAATATATAATTTATTTGACGAATGATATTTGATTAAGCGTGTGTGGCAAGTAACTAAACAAATATTGCAAATCTAATACTTGCCTCCCACTATTTTTCTGCGAGCCTCTAACCCTCTGTCGAGTACTCGGGAAACCATATTTCCCAGTGGGCTAGGATCCCGTTAAATAACACACAATCTTGACTTTGGCCAACAAATTGTATGATACTTAACTAGGTAGATCTCTAAGATCAATTGGATCTCATCCAATTCCTAGATCCAGTAGGTGGACATCCAAGTCCGAAACATATATCTTATATATGCCAATATATCAAATATATTACCTAACCTTTTTTCCTCTGAATCAATTAAGCCTTGGCTTTGGCACAACAAACTTAATGATCCCAGTTAAGCGGAACACATTGACATGGAAAGCTTCGTAATCAATGTCGATGGACAAGAAGTGATCTTGACTTTGGCCAACAAATCACAACTTGGACAAGACACCGATATGGAACAAAACTCTCATGATTCAAACACATCCACAATTGACAAAGGTCTTGACTTTGGCCAACAAACCAATGCCAACTTTGGATCTTGAGTAAGAATCACTCAACGGAAGGAAAACGCTTAATATGTTGTGAAGGTTTTTCGCGTGCAAATTGGCAACCAATTTATTATCTTTGTTAAGGTCTCATCCATACACCCTTAAACATGCATTCTAAATACATAATAAAGCGCGTATAAATAAATAAATTAATAATGATATACGGATGGATATATCACAAATTGTTCCTAGAACAAATCACTCAATTTCCTCTCCCCGGCTAGAACTATTCTAACTTCTACCCAATACAAAACACAATACAATAAAGAAACCTCATTTACATTGAGGGAAATTGGTGAGAATAGAAATACAATGAGAGAGGAGATAAAAGGCTGGACACGTAGGTCAATTTAATAAATTCTAAACTTATTACAACAATTTCCAAAACTGCCATTGCCCTTCTAATATCCATCCGTTATACATTATTCATACAAGACATTCATGTATTCATACAAATCATGTTATTCAATCAATCTAATCCAATTAATTAATCTTTGAATTAATGATCATCCAATGTTCAAACAACGATTTGATTTGCGCGAGTCAAACTCGTTTAAGAATAATTACTCAAAGTAAGTATTCTTGAATTATATTGAACTAAATTTAATTCCAAATTAAATATTTACACTTATTTATTTGCCTTAAAGACTTGGATTCCAAATCCAATCTTAATGGGTCTCAAAGGCCCAATAACATCCAATGTCATTTTAATTAAGGTCCAATGAGCTTTTAATTAATTCTTAAGGCATGGGCTTTGGCCATAATGGATCAAACCCAAAATGTCAAGGCCCAATAGGAATCACCCTATTGCCAACAAATCAATTTAGGCCCATTAGGCCCAATTAAATTCTTTAAAGGGTCAAGTGACATATTTGGACTTTATGGAATTGGTTTTGGGCCCAATTGGATCCAATCCAAAAGTCCAAAACCAAACTTAGAAAAACCAAGCCTATTAAGCCCAAATACACACTTTTAGCCCAATTCATAATTAAAGGCTTATTAACATAATTATAATATTCCAAATATCACAATTATTTTAATTAAAGTGTATTAGCCATGATTAATTAATTAAACTCAATATTTCCAAAATACCAATTAACTTAATTAATCATGCTTAATCCATCAATTCATGCTCAACACAAATTGAAGCCAAAATACATCATTTCATGCTCAACACAAATTGAATCCTAAATTCATCATTTCATGCTCAACATGCTCTTTGATTTTAAATAAACTTTATTGACTTTGATTCTAATCTAATCAAACTAACAATCAACATTTAAACATGCATTTAAACTCATCATTTCATGTTACAAAAAATTAAAAAACATGCAGTCCACTGCATAGTGAATTCAGCCATGCTAAGATTTTTTTTAATTTTTGATCCAATCAATTTATTTCAAATCTAATCAGGCAAAACTCTAAGTTAACATAATCTAAGCATGCTCAAATCATCAATTTGAAGAAAACAAGCTCAAAACATAAAAGCCCCAAATTTTAGTCTCATGAACCCTAAAATTTTCATGCTTAAAATTGGCTCTTGATACCATTGTTAGTGTTCCTAGAACATGCCAGGGATCTAATAAGCATGTAAAGGTGTTCATAAATTCAAAATAAGTTGCGGAATATACTTACAATGAACGGATTTGAGCTTTAAAATTTTGAGAAGAAGAACTCCAAGATCCTTCCTTTGTTGATGATTCCAACTCTTGAGTAAGTTTCTCTATCACCTTAGTTGATTTCTCCAAGTGCTAGCTTTTTTGATTTTGCAAAAAAATCAAAGAGAGGAGGAAGCCTAGTTCATGCCCATGGTGAGAGTATTAGGGCTTTTTCATTTTCCAAAATGTGTTACAAGTGTGAAGTGTGTAGAGAGAGAGAAGGCTTTTTGGTTTTGTTAAAGGGTTTTACCCTTTTACCAAAAACCATGTAGTTGGGGTAATTTGGTTTCACCTAAACCAAGTGGTTGGAAAGTAAGTGGTTTTGGCATAAATGCCAACCACTTTCCAACCACCACTTCACATGTGTGACATGTGTGAAGTGGGCCCCACCATTTTGAATTCAAAACTCAAAATGTCTCTACGAACATTTGCCGCGGCTCGGTTCCATTTAATCCGATTAAACGAACTTTCGTCGCTAAATAATTAAATCTAATTTAATTAAATAACGATGCCTCACAAATATATTACGAACGTCGTTTACGAATTAATTCTAAATTAATTCGTTCGTTCGTATTAAAGTCCGACTTTAATTTCGTAACGAAATCCAATTCATATTAATATATCTGATATATTAATTTTAGCCCATACGAATAAATTAAATAGAAAAATCAAATTTAACCATTAAATTTATTTTACCGATTAATTCTAAATTAATCGCGTTCTCTCTCTTCCGAACACATTTAATCCCAGATTAAATAATACCTCAATTAATCCTAGATTAATTTTCTCTCTCTTAATTAATCCCAGATTAATTCTTTCTCTTAATTAATCCCAGATTAATTCTAATTTAAATCAACTGTCATCGGTGAATCTTTGGGAAGCGACCCAAGAGATCCCTGGATATGTTGGCAATAAATACGGTCATCAGATTATCCGAATACGTGCGTACCTCGTACCACGTGCTTACTGATTTACAAGACATGGTTGGCTTCTAGAAAAGCATCGTGCCTACCCAATTCTCCAGAAATATTCTTACTGGAATATATAATCTATGTCAGGCGTAGTATACGTAGTATTGCGTATTGCGATCCAGTATCGGATGTCACGTGCTAGGCCTGGGGCTGGAACTGTGTCTGCCCCGTACGAAGCACATGTCGGATGTCTAGTAACTAGTCTCTATTATCGGATATACATGACCTAGTCATAATATCCCGATGACTGCAGTACTTAAGAGCACTAGTACCGTATCCTACGTGACATCATCTCCACTATGACTGGAGTGATACTTCCGTCTTGACATCACACCCAATACACTACGATTTTCAATATACCCAGCAGAAGCGTACACAGAACCGGTTAAAGCCCTGGACGACCAAAACTAAAGCATACCGATTGTCGCAAGTATTAGCGATGCAAGTCTCAGGTTAAGACCAAATACACCTACCCTGATATCGAACTTCTATAGACACATAGTCATACTACCAATGGAATTCTGAGGGGTCTATCCAGAGCAAAGCTGTTTCCACACCATCGGTAAACACAATCTCCTATCACACTTGCATAAGTATCCAATACTTAAATATATGAGAACTATGCCGTTGTGCTCCCACAACGCGCACAAGTGCAATACTAGTCTATTCAACATTATCGATGTCCAGTCTCGATAATACTACGACTAGGGATATTTAATGATTAATCCTTCGAGGACTGATACTGTCTCATATCATCTCAATCCAGGAACTAATCATAGGGACCTCCTATCATTTATACATCTAGGTGATCTAATCACAAATGATAAGAGCGCAATCTCCTTGTCACATAGTTAATTTGTACAACAACACCATGATCTGTACAAATAGTGACGCTATGGGTCATAACTGTCCAACAGAATCACCCTTTGCCATAAAATCAATTTAGGCCCATTAGGCCCAATTAAATATTTAAAGTCCCAATTATTATATTTGAACTTTATGAAATGGTTTTAGGCCCAATATGGATCCAATCCAATTGTCCTAAACCAAGCTTGGCCAACCATGCCCATTAAGCCTAAATACAACAAAATTAGCCCAATCAAATTTTAAAGACTAACTTTAATTAATATAACATTCCAAATATTACATTAATTTTAATTGAAGTGTAATAGCCATAATTAATTAGTTAAACTAATATTTCCAAAATACCAATTAAACTAATTAATCATGCTTTAATTAATCAACTCATGTCCAACACAAATTGAAGCAAAATCAATCTATACATGCTTATCATGCTCACGGTTTTTGACAAGAAATGATCACACAATTTGATTTCAATCCAATTAAATCAACATCTATCATACATTACATGCCAACAACACATCCAATTGTCTAATTTTCAAAAAATCACCATGATACATACTATGGTAGTATTCGGCCAAGCTAAGGAAATTAGGGAAATTTTTATCCAATTTATTTTCCCAATTCCTAAGATGCATAAATCTAATTCATCATCATCCAAGCTCAACCAAAAAACCAATTTGAAGAAATCATGCTCCAAACACAAAAACCCCAAATTAAAGTATATAAACCCTAATAAATCATGCTTAGAAAAGGCTCTTGATACCATTGTTAGTGTTCCTATAACATGCCAAGGATCTCTAAGATGATTTTGTGTGTGAATATTCGAAGAAGTTGCGGAATAAACTTACAATGATCGGATTTGATGGATGTATGAAGTTCAAAACTTTTGATCCTTTGTTGAAGCTCCAAGCTTTGCTTTGTGTTCCAAACTCTAGGGATTGGTTTCCCTATCACCTTCTTTTCTCTTTGAATGTGCTAGCAATCTGGAAATTTTGAAACAAAATTTCCAAGAAATTGAGATGAAGTCTCGGCAATGAGGAGGGAGAGAGGAGAATGTTTTTGTTTTTTGTGTATTTGATTTCTCAAATCAATTTTCATTTACCAAATCCAAGTTGGTATATGTCATTCCAAATAATTAAAAAACAAAGTGTGTTGGATTTTGATTGTGTGGAAAAAGCAATCCAATTCTTTCACTCAACCTTAACCATTTCCATCACTAGTCAAACTAGTTGATGTAAAGTGGGTCCCACCACTTGTAAATTCCGAATTTAAGTCGAACAATCCAACACGCAACTTCGCTCGGGTCCGGGTTTGTTTAATTCCGAATTAACGAATTTGTCGTTGCGACACAATTAAATATAATTTAATTAAATAATTATGTCTTGTAAAATTATTATTAAAGTCACTTAAGAATTAATTCTAAATTAATTTGTTTGCCAGAATTAAAATCCAATTTTAATTTCGCTTTGAAATCTAATTTCAATTAATATATATCACATATATTATTTAATCGATTAATTCCAAATTAATCGTTCTCTCTCTTCTAGTCAAATTTTATCCCAGATAAATTCTTACCTTAATTAATCCCAGATTAATTTTCTCTCTCATAATTAATCCTAGATTAATTCTGTTTGAGTCAAATATCATTGGTGAATCTTTGGGAAGCGACCCATGAGATCCCTGGATATGTTGGCAGTAAATTCGGTCGTCGGACTATCTGAACAAGTGCGTACCAAGTACCACATTCTTACCGATTTATAAGACATGGTTGGCTTCTAGCAAAGCACCGTGTCTTCCCAAATCTCCAGAAATATTCTTTTAAGGAATACATAATCTTTATCAAGCGTAGTTTACTAAGTATTGCGTATTACGATCCAGTATCGGATGTCACATGCTAGGCCTGGGGCTGGAATTGTGTATGCCCCGTACGAAGCATATATCGGATCACTAGCAACTAGTCTCTGTAATCGGATAATCATGACCTTGTCATATTATCCCGATAGCTGCAGCATTTAAGAGTACCAGTTCTGTATCCCTGCGTGATCATCATTTCCATATGACTGAAGTGATACTTCAATCTTGACATCACACCCAATACACTACGATTCTCAGTAAACCTAGAAGAAGCGTACACAGAACATGTTAAAGCCCCGGACGACCAAAACCAAAGCGTACTGATTGTCGCAAGTATTAGCGATGCAAGTCTCAGGTTAAGACCAAATACACCTACCCTGATTCGGATTCCCATAGACACATAGTCATACTACCAATGGGACTCCGAGGGTTCTATCCAGAGCGAAGCTGTTCCTGTACCATCGGTAAACAGAACCTCCTATTGCACTTGCATAAGTATCCAATACTGAAATATATGAAAACTATGCCGTTAAGCTTCCATAACGCGCACAAGTGTAATACTAGTCTATTCCACATTATCGATGTCCAGTCTCGATAATACTACGACTATGGATATTTAATTATTAAACCGTTTACGGATTGATAGTGTTTCATATCTTATTAATCTGGAACTAGTCATAAGGACTTTTATCATTTATATATATTCAAGTAATCTAATTACACTATGATAAAATAGCAATTTCCTTTGTCACATAGTTAATTTGTACAAAAACCACAATTTCTTTTACAAATAATGATGCTATGGGTCATAATTGTCCAACAAGGGGATCCACTTTTAACCTTTGAACTTAGAAATCTCACTTAATTATAATATATAAATTGTCATTTACCCAATTGATTTATCTCAGGAATTAATTATGTCAATATAAAGAACCAGCCATAAAGGCGGTAGTTATTTCTGTCAATAATTTGTCTTGCCAAGGTTCTTAATATGTCAAAAACATAAAACCAGCCATAAAGACGGTGATATCATTTGTCTATAACAAATCCTATCAAGGTACTTAATTATGCCAAAATCGTATAAAACCATCCATAAAGGCGGTAAAAAGATAAAACCATCCATAAAGGCGGTAGAAAGATAAAACCTGCCATAAAGGCGGTAGAAAGATAAAACCAGCCATAAAGGCGGTAGAAAGATAAAACCAGCCATAAAGACGGTAGAAAGATAAAACTAGCCATAAAGACAGTAGAAAGATTGTCAGTAATTAATCTAAATCTAAATCAAGTTTTAATCATTAGATTCAATTTATTTATTATAATATAAGCGAGTTTAATCTACATTTCATTATAAGAGCTTCACCCTTACCCCAACAGAAAAGAAATTAGCTACTCATTTTTTAATTAAACATACTCGTAATTTTATTACTGAAAGAAAAAGACATTACAAAAAGCTTTAAGTAAATAAACAAACAAGACACTATCTCTCCAAGATCTACAGAGGAATCAGGAAAGAAAGTATGAAAATTTCTTATGCTGGACACTCTTATTTATAGGCAGATTTTGATCGGCGTGTCGCGACGCAAATGCTCCACGCGTCGCGACGCGAGTGCTACAATAGGGACACATGTGAGAGAATGGCGAGTTCGGCGGTGTCTCTGTTTTATTAGGCGTGTCGCGATGTGCCGTAGGTTCCACGTGTGGCGACGTGAGTGCCACTATAGGGACACATTTTGAAATTGTGTGTGTAATCTGTGAATTTCACGATGAACATATCCACTAGGATGCATCTCAAGAGTAAATGATATATCATCAAAAGGCTCCTTACTCAGTCCATCTCTAATAAATTGAATTTTATCTTCGCAATTATCAGACACCATTCCTAAAGAACGACAACGAGTGTTGCACGTACATCGTGCACACTTATAGCAAACACCTAATTATTTAGCTCTTCATTTTTTAGAATAGGTGTTTTTCCCTGAACTAGGCATGTAAGGAATGAAGGAATCAGGTGACTCACCTGCCAAGCGAATGTTGGACAATTATGACCCATATCATCACTATTTGTAAATAACATTGTGTTTTTTGTACAAATTATCTATGTGACAAAAGGAAATTGTTATTTTATCATTATTGTAATTAGATTACTTGGATATATATTAATGATAAAAGTCCATATGGTTAAATCGGATAAATAAGATATGAGACAATATTAATCCATGAACGGTTTAATCATTAAATATCCATAGTCGAAGTATTATCGAGACTGTATATTAATAATGCGGAATAGACTAGTATTACACTTGTGCCCGTTATGGAAGCTTAACGACATGATTCTCATATATTTAGGTATTGGATACTTATGGAAGTGTAATAAGAGGTTCTGTTAGCCGTTGGACCGGAAACAGTTCGCTCTGGATAGACCCACTCGGAATCCCATTGGTAGGATTATTATGTGTCTGATAATCCGAATCAGGGTAGGTGTATGTGATCTTTAACTTGAGACTTACGTCGCTATTACTTGCGACAATCAATTTACTTTAGTATTGGTCGTCTGGAGCTTTAACAGGTTCTGTGTACGCCTGTATTGGGCTTACTGAGAATCGTAGTGTATTGGATGTGATGTCAAGATGGGAGTATCACTTCAATCATATGGAGATGATGGTCACACATGATACATAACTAGTACTCTTAAAGCTGCAGCTATCGGGATAGTAAGACTAGGTCATGACTTCCCGATTACAGAGATTAGTTACTCAGGATCCGATATATGCTTCGTATGGGGCATACACCGAGCCAGCCCTAGGCCTAGCATGTGACATCCGATATTAGATCGTATTACGTATTACATAATATTAGTATTACTACGTCTGATACAGATGATATTCCTCGGTGAATATTTCTGTAGAATTGGGTAGGCACGATGCTTTGCTAGAAGCCAACCATGTCTTGTAAATTGGTGAGAACATTACGCACGTGTTCGGATAGTCCAATTACCCTATTTAATGCCAACATATCCAGGAATCTCTTTGGTCGCTTCCCAAAGATTCACCAATGACATTTGACTCAGATAGAATTAATCTGGGATTAATTATGAGAGAGAAAATTAATCTGTGATTAATTGCGGCAAGAATTAATCTGGGATTAACTTCGTATAGAAGAGAGAACGTGATTAATTTAGAATTAATCGATAAAATAAATTTAATAGTTAAATTGGATTTTTGTATTTAATTTATTTATTTGTGGCTAAAATAATATATCGGATATATTAATTGAAATTGGATTTCAATATGAAATTAAAATTGGATTTTAATTCGGGCGAACGAATTAATTTAGAATTAATTCGAAAGCGACTATCGTAATAATTTTACTAGGCATAATTATTTAATTAAATTGGATTTAATTATGGCGCGACGAAAAATTCGTTTAATCGGAATTAAACGAACCCGATAAAATTGCCCGTGACTTTGCGTGTGACTTTTTGTGTTTTGGGAACACAAAATATCTTTGACTTTGGTGGGCCCAAGTCAAGTTGTGTGTTGAGGAAGCCAACTCAAATTTTGAATTTAAAATGTGGTGGGACCACATGACTTACATCAAAGGTCAAAGGTTGATGTAAGTAGTTGGCTTACTTAATTAGGCATTTTAACACACAACCACCAAGTTTTGAAAACTCTCTCTTTCTCTCCAACCTTGGCCGAATCTTCTCTCCATTGTTATGAAATTTATCTTCAAAATTTCAACAAAGCTAGCACTTGGAGGAGTCAAATTAGGTGATAGGGAAACTCACCCAAGGATTAAACAACATAACAACAAGCTTGGAGCTTCATCCAAAGAGGAAATTTCGAAATTTCTCCATTTCACAATGTAAGTGATTCCGCCATTTTTCTTGTTATTTTCACACATATAATCATGTTTAGGATCTTGTGGCTGTTGGTTCCTAATTAGGTCCCAAGATCATGAAATCAAGTATGAAATTTGCATGAATACACAAAGGAGTAAGGCGGAATACATACTCACATTGATCGGTTTGATGCTACAAAGAACAAGCCACTTTTTCCTCCTTGTTGAAGCTCGACAGTGAGCATATGGAGCAGTGGGCTGCTCGGTTTCACTGGTTTTTGTCCCTCCAAAATTCGGCCATTGATAAACACCATGGAAGCTCCAAGCTCCAAGCTCCAAAATGATTCCATGCTCATGTGTTAGTTTCCCTATCACCATAGTATAAACCCATGAGTGTGCTAGCACTTTGTTTTGCCATAAAACATCTCACTTGCTTCTCTTTTGTGTTCGGTCGAACCAGAACAAGAAGAAGAAACTGGCTCAAAGCCGTGAGAGGGAGAAGGAAAGAGAGGAGGGAAAATGTTTTTCCAAGAAAAACGTAAAAGTGGAGAGAGGAATGAAAAAAGAAAAATGTATTTTGGTTTATATATTTTCCAAAAATAAAATAAACCATTTACTACTTTTCAATTTTCCAAAAACCAAAAGTCAAAAGCCAAAAGCAAAAAGCATTTAAAGCTTTTCAACTACCACATCAATCACTCAAATCAAACAATCAAATTGTCACATCACTCAAAGTGACATGTGATTTGACGCATGATGTGACTAACAATTTGACGTTTGATTTGACTTGCGTGCCGCACTCGAATTTAAAATGCGAATGCGCTCCCAAATAATCCAGGCTCGGGTTCGCTAATTCCAAATTAACGAATTTTCCATCGCGACGCAATTAAACGATTACGCCTAGCGAAATCACAATTCACGTCGCTAACGAATTAATTCTAAATTAATTCGTTCGCCCGAATTAAAATCTAATTTTAATTCCGCGTCGAAATCCAATTTCTAATATATATCAAATATATTATTTTATCGATTAATTCCAAATGAATCGTTCTCTCTCTTTTAATTAATATTTTATCCCAGATAAAATATCTCCGTAATTAATCCCAGATTAATTTTCTCTCTCTTCTAATTAATCCCAGATTAATTAAGTGCGAGTCATACATCATCGGTGAATCTTCAGGAAGCGACCCATGAGATCCCCAGATATGTTGGCAGTAAATACGGTCGTCGGACTATCCGAACACGTAAGTACCTCGTACTACGTTTGTACCGATTTACAAGACAAGGTTGGCTTCTAGCAAAGCGCCATGCCTACCCAATTCTCCAGAAATATCCTTATAGGAATATTAGATCTATATCAAGCGTAGTATACCGTAGTATTGTGTATGTCGATCCAGTATCGGATGTTCACGTGCTAGGCCTGGGGCTGGAATTATGTCTGCCCCGTACGAAGCACATATCGGATGTCTGGCAACTAGTCTCTTTAATCGGATATACATGACCTAGTCATAATATCCCAATAGCTCAAGCATTTAAGAGAACGAGGTCCGTATCCTATGTGACCATCATCTCCATATGACTGGAGTGATACTTCCGTCTTAACATCACACCCAACACACTACGATTCTCAATATACCCAGCATTGGCGTACACAGAACCTGTTAAAGCCCTGGACGACCTCAACCAAAGTATATTGATTGTCATAAGTATTAGCGGTGCAAGTCTCAAGTTAAGACCAAATACACCTACCCTGATTGCGGACTCCCATAGACATATAGTCATACTACCAATGGGATTCCGCATGGGTCTATCCAGAGCGAAGCTGTTTCCCATACCATCGGTAAAACACAACCTCCTATTACACTTGCATGAGTATCCTATACCCAAATATATGAGAACTATGATGTTGTGCCCTCACAACGTGCACAAGTGTAATACTAGTCTTTTACGTATTTATCGATGTCCAATCTCGATAATACTCTAACTATGGATATTTAATGATTTATCCTTCGTGGACTGATACTGTCTCATATCATTCTCTGTCCAGGAACAAATCATAGGGACCTCTCATCTTTTATACATCTAGGTGATCTAATCACAAATGATAAGAGTACAATCTCATTTGTCACATAGTTAATTTGTACAACAACACCATGATCTGTACAAATAGTGACGCTATGGGTCATAATTGTCCAACAATCTCCCAATTGGCCTATAGCCAGTCACTCTAGTGCTTGACACCCAAACCATGTACGGTTGGCTCAAACTGCTGAGAAAATGTTTTCGTCAGCGGATTTACAAGATTATCATCTGATGCGATTTATACGATCATCACATCGCCACGATATATGATCCGAACGAATCAGATGATTATCAAAGTAAGTATCTGGATCGTCGATGAGACCATTAATTCTTTAGCATGTGCTGACGCCTAGCTCAGCTGCAAACAGAACTATATCTAATCTAATTAGATTTATTATCGACCCAAATGGCTTCTATTGCTGCCTCAGTTGCAGCAATAACCCGCATTTGTTGTTTATTCGGTAACAGTATCTTGCTTGGAAGATTTCCAGCTCATTGTTCCGTACTACTATTGTATAGTACCTTTGTTACGACTTATAGTCGTTATCATGAAAGCCAAGCTTTCACTGATTATATTATGGGAATATCATTTCCAAGAAATGATATATCATCATTATTCAGGACATTCACTGTCAGTGCGCTCCCACTAACCTCATTATATACACAAGAATAATTTTTGTTTTGAATTAAATCATAAACTATTATGATTACATCAAAACGATAATTCCAAGAACCTAATGCTTGCTTCAATCCAAACATGGATCGAATAACCTGCAAACCTAGTTTGCTTGTTATGGTTTGACAAAACCGTCAGGATGTTGTAAACATCCTCCGAAAGGTTTCCGTTAAGGAAAGCGGTTTTGGCATTCAGCTGCCACATTTCATGAATAAAACATGCAACATTAGCAAGCATTATCCAAATGAATTTACCATGGCAACATGTAAAAGGTTTCGTCGCAATCAACACAATGTTGATAAGTCTACTACCTTTCGCTACAAGCCTAGCTTAATACGATGGTATGTTGCCATCCATGGATGTCTTCCTTGAAGACTTATTTAGTACCAACAGGCACAATGCCTTACGGTACATCAACTAGTGTCTAAACATAGTTGGTATACATTGAATCCACTTCGGACTTTATGGCACTTTGCCATAATAGGGAGTCGATACCTTGTATCACTTCCTCATACGTAGTCAGTTGGCATTCCTCAATAAGATAGACATCTTTATGAGGTGAGATCAGAAACCCATACCCCAGGTTGTTTTCTGACTCTTTCCGACCTACGTGGTTCTTGTGTATTCGAAGATTATTGGTATAGTTTCATCCTTGATGAACTATTTGTGTTCCATTAAGGATTCGACGCCTTGAATAGTATTACTCCGATTTTCATCGAGTTTTACTATCCTCCCACTTACCACTGCATATCGGTATTCCTCTTAGGAAAACCGCATGGTGAGCAACAATCTAATTGTTCTCTCGTGAGTTGTATAAGTACAATACTTATGGTATCCCTAGGATAACCTACAATTGGCACTTATCCAATTTGGGTTTTAGTTTGGTATCAACCAAACATATGCCTAACATTCCCAAATTATTCAGGAATGAGAAACCTGGTTTCTTTCCCGTTCATATCTAATATGTTATCTGTCAAATAGATTTTTATGGAACCTTATTCTAAATAAGTTCTACACTGTTTAGCATATCCGTTGAAGGAAATGGTAGCTCAGAGCGACTCATGATTAACCTTATCATGTCCAACAAAATTCGACTCTCATTTCGGATACGCCGTCAAATTGACGTGTTCCGGGAGGAGTCCTCATTGAAAGAATACTATACTCTTTCAAGTATATGAGAAACTTATTGCTTAAGTATTTCCATGACGGTCTTACCGTGACGGTTTAATACTTTAGCCGATCTGTTTGTCTATTTCGTGTCGAAACTGTGAAAGTTTCTGATTTGTGTTTCAAAAGAAACACATAACCATACGCGATGCCACATCCGTAAAGGTCACGAAATATTCATATCCATTTCTAGCCTAGCTAGACATGGGCCCACTTGCTTCACTATGAACTAGGGCTAACAGATCGGTGGCACTAGCACTTTTACCAAGTAAATAGTGTTTTAGGCACTTTGCCCAATAAACTAGATTCGTAGACTTCATTTGAATAAAATCAAATTAGTCCTAGTACCCACTCTTCGAAAGTGTGGATATACGAGCCTTGTTTGATTGTGTCCCGGACAACAATGCCACATTCAAGTTTCAACTTGATCAAATCAGTTTGAGCTATTAGTTTGTCATGTTATACGTGTGAGATTTATTTATATTCTAAATATAAATATTATTGTTCACATCTAATGTGTTTATCTCAATATCATCTTTATATAATAAAACACTTTAGTGTTCTAGAATATAAAGGTACACCCGCAGCGGGTTATACACTGATATAGAGATAATTTTCTAGTCAAACTAGTTACATTATAACAGTTTCTTAATTTAAGTACTAACCCGAAGGTAGTTCCTAAATTCAGGTATCTACGGTTAAAACAGTGACTTTCGTCCCATTTTCAATTCGCAGATAAATCTCTATTGAAGTCAGTATCATGTTCAAAACAGATTCTGAACGTCAATACATATATTTATGTATCACACTAAGTATTTAAAATCTAATTTTAATACTAGTTGTGAACATAATTATGACAATCATATTTGAACTCAGAGCCTTGCTCGTCTTCAATTCCTTCTTAGGATATGTCCTTTATCTTCCCAGAAGATTATAATGATTTTACCTCTGCCCCTTTTCATATTCCAGAAGCCTTTGGCCAAGCCTCGGGTTTCTAGAATATCGAAGTAATGTGCGCCTTGCGCTACTTGTATTATTGCAAACTTTGACTTTATCTCCTCGAGATTAGTCATAATTCTCCAAGAATTATTTATTGCAATTTAGTTTTTCAAAGATCTAAAATAGATCCATGAAAATCCTTCAATTTCATTATCATACTTAAGGATCTAATCCTTAGTTCTGATTCAGAAATTAAGGAGTCTACTTGACAAGTATAATGGATTAAGCACTAAAGTCATCATTACATGAATATTCCAAATATCATGTTCCACTTATTGCTTAACTCCGGGCTTTAGGCCTAATATGTTATTTTATTAAATAAAGTAACTTATTATTTTCCAGGACCATCCTGAAATTATTCCCAATTTGAAAATTAAACCATTTAAACACATTTTCCCCAAGATTATGTTTTAAATACCAATCTTTCAATATTATCTTGATTCTAATAGTCCAACTATTTAATCAACAATTTGTGGTACTTTGTATTATATTGATTATTATAGTCCAACTATACAATCAAATATAATTTAATTAATTAACCTCAATTACATTGATTACTATAATCCAATATTAAATCAACTATAAATCGAAATTAATTAATTCAAATATATTGATTACTATAATCCAATTATATAATCAACTATAATACAGTCCAACTGTATATTAAAACAACAATTTAAATATTAGTCCAACTAACATTTGATTTAACGACGAAATAATTTGTGATTGAGCGCGTATGGCGAGTAATTGAACGAGTATTGCAAATTCAATTCTTGCCTCCCACTATTTTTCGGCGAGCCTCTAACCCTCTGTCGAGTACTCGGGAAACCGTGTTTCCTAGTGGGCTAGGATCCCGTTAAATATCACACAATCTTGACTTTGGCCAACAAATTGTATGATAATTAACTAGGTAGATCTCTAAGATCGATTGGATCCAATCCAATTCCTAGATCCGGTAGGGGAACGTCCAAGTCCGAAACATATATCTTATATATGCCAATACATCCAATGTATTACCTAACTTTTTCCTCTGAATCAACTAAGCCTTGGCTTTGGCACAACAAACTTAGTGATCCCAGTCAAGCGCGACCCATTGACCATGGAAAGCTTCGTAATCAATGTAGATGGACAAGAAGTGGTCTTGACTTTGGCCAACAAACCACAACTTGGACAAGACACCAATATGGAACAAACCTTCGTGATTCAAACACATCTTCGACAGACAATGGCCTTGACTTTGGCCAACAAACCAATGCCGTCTAGGATCTTGAGTGAGAATCACTCAATGGAAGGAAAGACGCTTAATATTGAGTTAGGGTTTTTCGCGTGCAAATTGGCAACCAATTTATTATCTTTGTTAAGGTCTCATCATCATACACCCTTAAACATGCATTCTAAACACATAATAAAGCGTATATGAAATAAAATAATAATGATATGTGGATGGATACTTTACATTGATCCTAGATCAAATCTCTCATTTTCTCTCTCCAAAGCTAGCACATGTATTTACTTCTACCCGTTACACACTACACTTCTAAAGAAACCTCATTTACATTGAGGGGAATATGTGAGAAGAGAATACAAAGAGTATAGAGGTGATAAGGCTGGACACGCAGGTCCAATTAATAAATCAAATTTATTACAATTCCCAAAATTGTCCCACCCATCTAATATCCATCCGATATACATTATTCATGCATCGCAACCATGTATTCACACAAGCATGTTATCAATCAATCTAATCCAATTACTTAATCTGATAATTAGTGATCATCCAATGTTCAAACAACGATTTGATTTTGCGCGAGTCAAACTCGTTTTTCGAATAAGTACTCAAAGTACGAATTCTCGAATTAAATTAAATTACATAATTAAATCCAATTAATACTCATTTAATTCTAATTCACTATTTAATTCCAAATTAAATATTACACTTTATTAATAAACCTTTTACGATTTTAATTCCAAACTCAATCGTTACGGGTCTCAAAGTCCGATTAACATCCAATGTTTATTTAATTAAAGTCCAATGGGCTTTTAATTAATTTCTTTAAGGCGTGGACTTTTGGTCACCTCGGGTCAAACCGATAACCAAAGTTCAATCCGGGATTTACCCCATAAGCCCATAAATCAATTTTGGCCCATTAGGCCCAATTAAATAATTAAGGTCTATTAAGTCATAATGGACTTTATGGATTCGGTTTTGGGCCTAATTGGATCCAACCAATTTGCCTAAAACCGATCTTTGTACAACAAAGCCCAAAAGCCCAATTACAACCTTTAAGGCCCCATTTCCAAAATAAGCACAAATTAATTAACTTATAAAATTCCAAATTCTCTAATTAATTAACCTAAGTGTAATACACAATTAATCACCCAATTAATATTTCTAAAACATCAATTAGCCTAATTAATCATGCACTTTAACAACACATAGTGTCCAACACATTTTTATCAAAATCAAACCCAATTTTACATGCTTAAAGTTCTCGGCAATTAGGGGCTTTTTTCAATCCGATTCGGTTTCAATCCAATTGAATCCACAATCATTATTTCCCAAATCAATTCAACTCATCCAATGAATCAAAAACAAAAAATCACAATGAATTTCAAAAATCATCAAGTTTCGGCCAAGCCTATAATTTGGGGAAATTTGTTCAATTCGAAATTCAATCCAATTAAACCTCAAATTAACATTACCCTATTGTTTTAAGTCATCCAATGATCAAACAAACAAAATTTACCAAGACATTAGAGTTCTAAGATTTTCGGCCATGCCCAAAATCTTAGAACCAAATCAACATACAAGCATACTTAATCAATCAATTTAACATACAAGCATACTTAATCAATCAATTTAACCAAATCATGCTTTAATTGATTTTACCCAATTTCAAACCCTAACTTTTTCATGCTTGATCAAAGCTCAAGATGCCATTGTTGGTTTCTAAATAGGTCCCAAGATCATGAAATCAAGCAAGAAATTCGCATGAATACACAAAGGAGTAAGGCGAAATACATACTCACATTGATCGGTTTGATGCTACGAAGAACAAGCCACTTCTTCCTCCTTGTTGAAGCTCGGCAGTGAGCATATGGAGCAGTGGACTGCTCGGTTTCACTAGTTTTTGTCCCTCCAAAATTCGGCCATTGATGAACACCATAGTATAAACCCATGAGTGTGCTAGCACTTTGTTTTGCCACAAAACATCTCACTTGCTTCTCTTTTGTGTTCGGTCGAACCAGAACAAGAAAAAGAAAATGGCTCAAAGTCGTGAGAGGGAGAAGGAAAGAGAGGAGGGAAAATGTTTTTCCAAGAAAAACGTAAAAGTGGAGAGAGGAATGAAAAAAGAAAAATGTATTTTGGTTTATATATTTTCCAAAAATAAAATAAACCATTTACTACTTTTCAATTTTCCAAAAAACCAAAAGTCAAAAGCCAAAAAGCAAAAAACATTTAAAGCTTTTCAACTACCACATCAATCACTCAAATCAATCAACCAAATTGTCACATCACTCAAAGTGACATGTGATTTGACGCTTAATGTCACTAGCGATTTGACGTTTGATTTGACTTACGTGCCGCACTCGAATTTGAAATGCGAATGCGCTCGTAAATAATCCCAGGCTCGGGTTCGCTAATTCCAAATTAACAAATTTTCCGTCGCGACGCAATTAAACGATTACGCCTAGCGAAATCACTATTCACGTCGCTAACGAATTAATTCTAAATTAATTCGTTCGCCCGAATTAAAATCTAATTTTAATTCCGCGTCGAAATCCAATTTCTAATAATTTATCAAATATATTATTTTATCGATTAATTCCAAATTAATCGTTCTCTCTCTTTTAATTAATATTTTATCCCAGATAAAATATCTCTGTAATTAATCCCAGATTAATTTTCTCTCTCTTCTAATTAATCCCAGATTAATTAAGTGTGAGTCATACATCATCGGTGAATCTTCGGGAAGCGACCCATGAGATCCCCAGATATGTTGGCAGTAAATATGGTCGTCGGACTATCCGAACACGTAAGTACCTCGTACTACGTTTGTACCGATTTACAAGACAAGGTTGTCTTCTAGCAAAACGCCATGCCTACCCAATTCTCCAGAAATATCCTTATAGGAATATTAGATCTATATCAAGCGTAGTATACCGTAGTATTGTGTAAGTCGATCCAGTATCGGATGTTCACGTGCTAGGCCTGGGGCTGGAATTGTGTCTGCCCCGTACGAAGCACATATCGGATGTCTGGCAACTAGTCTCTATAATCGGATATACATGACCTAGTCATAATATCCCGATAGCTTGAGCATTTAAGAGAACGAGTTCCGTATCCTATGTGACCATCATCTCCATATGACTGGAGTGATACTTCCGTCTTAACATCACACCCAACACACTACGATTCTCAATATACCCAGCATTGGCGTACACAGAACCTGTTAAAGCCCTGGACGACCTCAACCAAAGTATATTGATTGTCGTAAGTATTAGCGGTGCAAGTCTCAGGTTAAGACCAAATACACCTACCCTGATTGCGGACTCTCATAGACACATAGTCATACTACCAATGCGAAGCTGTTTCCCGTACCATCGGTAAAACACAACCTCCTATTACACTTGCATGAATATCCTATACCCAAATATATGAGAACTATGATGTTGTGCCCTCACAACGTGCACAAGTGTAATACTAGTCTTTTACGTATTTATCGATGTCCAATCTCGATAATACTCTGACTAGGGATATTTAATGATTTATCCTTCGTGGACTGATACTGTCTCATATCATTCTCTGTCCAGGAACAAATCATAGGGACCTCTCATCATTTATACATCTAGGTGATCTAATCACAAATGATAAGAGAGCAATCTCCTTTGTCACATAGTTAATTTGTACAACAATACCATGATCTGTACAAATAGTGACGCTATGGGTCATAATTGTCCAACAGTGGCATATCTTAGAGACTAACACGTCAATCTTGGGCCTTGCTAAATATGATTTTGAAAACTAGGGTTCATAAACTTTAATTAGGAATTTTTGCTTGGAGCATGAGAATTCAAAATTGAGTTGTTGGTTGATGTTAGATGATGATAACTTGGAGTTGTGCATTGTTGGATTGTTGAAAAATTGATTGGATCAAATTTCCCTAATTTCCATGAGTTGGCCGAAACTTACCCTAGTGTAACTCATGATGATTTTTTAAATTTTGACACTTGGATGTGTTAATGGAATTATATATATGTTGAATGTTGATTTAATTGGATTGGAATCAAATTGGATATTAATTTCTTGTCATTGCCGTGAGTTAGCATGCTTGTTGGAGAATTGATTTTGCTTCAATTTATTTTGGACATGAATTGGAATGATAAGCATGATTAATTAGATTAGTTAATATTTTGGAAATGTTAGATTAATTAATTAGTTATGTTAATTACACTTAAAATGGATTAATGTAATATTTGGAATATTGTATTAATGTAAATTAGTCCCTAAAATATTAAATGGGCTAATTTGGTTATATTTGGATTAATGGGCTTAGTTGGGCCAAGTTTGATTGTGGACAATTGGGTTGGATCCAATTGGGCCTAAACTATTTCCATAAAAGTCCAAAATATGACTTTTGGGCCTTTTATAATCTAATTGGGCGTAATGGGCCAAAATTAATTCATGGCATATGGTGATTCCTAAATGGGCCAAGACATTATGGGCTTGATCCATAATGGCCAAAAGTTCATGCCTAAAGAATTAATTAAAGCCCATTGGACCTAATAGAATTGGCATTGGATGCTAAATGGGCCTTTGAGACCATTTGGATTGGATTTGGAATCCAAGTCTAAAAAGGCATTATTATAATAGAATAAGTGTAATTGTTTAATTTGGAATTAAACTTGAATTAGTATTGAATACAATTTAAATTGGATTTAATATTCTAGTTCGATATAATTCAAGAATACTTACTTTGAGTATTTATTCTTAAACGAGTTGGACTCGCGCAAATCAAATCGTTGTATGAACATTAGATGGTCATTAATTGAAGAATTAATTAATAGGATTACATTGATTGACAACATGCTATGTGTGAATGCTTGGATGTATTTGTTTGAATAATGTATACCGGATGGATATTAGATGGGTGGGGGCAATTTTGGAAATTATTGTAAATATTATATTTATTTGAAATTGGACCTACGTGTCCAGCCTATCACCTCTTATTCTCATTGTATTTCTCTTCTCACCAATTCCCCTCAATGTAAATGAGGTTTCTTATAGTGTTATGTAATTGGGTAAATATAAGAATGTAAAGTGCTAGCGAGAGAGAGGAAAAGAAAAGAGAGATTTGTTCTAGGAACAAAATGTATATGAATATCCATCCGCATATCATTATTATATTTATCGCGCCTTATTGTGCTTTTAGAATGCATGTTTAAGGGTGTATGATGAGACCTAATCAAAGATAATAAGTTGATTTCCAATTTATAAAAACGCCCTCGCATTTAATATTAAGCGTTTCCTTCCATTGAGTGGTTCTCTCTCAAGATCCAAGATTGACTTTGATTTGTTGGCCAAAGTCAAGATCATTGTCTATCGCGGATGTGTTTGAACCATGAAAGCTTTGTTAATATCACATGTCTTAGGAAATTGTGACTTGTTGGCCAAAGTCAAGGTCACTATTGTTTAACGAAGTGGATTACGAAGCTTTCCCACTGTCAATGGGTCGCGTTTAACTGGAATCATTAAGCTTGTTGAGCCAAAGCCAAGGCTTAGTTGATTCAGAGGAAACAGGTTAGGAAATATATTAGATATATGTTTCGGACTAGGATGTCCACCTACCGGATCTAGGAATTCGATGGGATCCAATTGATCTTAGAGATCTACCTAGTTAAATTTTATACAGCTTATTGGCCAATGTCAAGGTTGTGTATTATTTAACGGGATCCTAGCCCACTAGGAAACTAGGTTTCCCGAGTACTCAACGGAGGGTTAGAGGCTCGCCGAAAATTAGTGGGAGGCTAGTATTAAATTTGTAATTTCGTTTAATAATCGCTAATATGCGCACTCTGTTATTATTATTATTAGTGTCCTAGACATGCCCAAGGTCTCTAAGTCATGATATTGAGTGAATAAAACAAAGTAAGTTGCAAAAAAATTACTTACAATGAATGGATGAGAATTTGAAATTCTTTGATGTTTGTTGAGAGCTCCAAGCTTTGTTTGAGTGAATCCAACCCAAGGGTGAGTTTCCATATCACCTTGATTTTCTCTTTATGATAGAAACCTGTCTGGAACAAAGCCAAGCAAACCTATCCACGTGTTCTAAGCCCCAAGAACCGCGAATCTTGATTTTGTAAGAACAAAATCCTTCCAAGATCAAGTTCAACCCTTAAGGAACATTGTCCTTAAAAACCCTTCTTTATTTCTTTGGAGAATCCTGAACAGTGATACAGCGCTACAACGCTTGCCACACGTTGATAAGCTTTTGTTCCGTAAAACCAAGGAAGAATCCACTCCCTCAAGATGACACAAGTCAATTTGTTTTGTAAAAAGATATATTATTGGTTAATTATCCATTACAATGAATAATGCCCATTTAAATAGGTGGCTAACCCTAATTCTACCAGAATATAATAAAACCCTAATAAAATACTTGAAAATTTCGTCCATGGGCTTTTTAATTTAATTAATGTTCAGCCCAACACTTAAACAACACATAACTTAAAAAAAATATAAAATATAAAAACTATAGGGATACATTGCGTCCTCATTTAGACCATGAAGGAATCCGAACTGGACTTTGATTAAAACTTAAAAGTTGTAGAGCTACGAGTTCTCTTTTTAATGCAACTTGAATCACCAAAATCGGACATCGGACGAGAAAGTTACATCCAAAATACGAAGACTGCGTAAATCCCACCACTGCTAATGCACCATTCGGAAATAAAGCCCAAAATCAATCAAGGCAGCCCATGCACGTCCTAGACCCATTCCAATATTTCTTTAGACATAATAAAGCCTTCACATAATGTCTCATGCATGGACCAAACTCCAGAACCCAAGGAATCTTCCAAATCCACCAAAATGGCCAAAATACACCAATTTGACCAAGCCATGCAATCAGCCACAACTTCAAGTTAACTTGGCCCAACAAACAGAGCTCATTCTGGATCACATCACTTTAAGTGCTAGCTTAAGAAAACTTTTGCAATAAAACTTTTCATTGGAGAAGAAGAAGTCACGGCAATGAAGGAGGAAGGAGAAGAGAGAATGCTGTGAATAGTAACTTATCACACTTCCAAAGTTGACTTAATTAATTTATACAAAGGTTGAGTGTTGGTTTTGGTTTGAGTGTTTCATAAGTAAAGCCAAGCCTTGCTAACAAATCAAATCCATAATTCAAGCCTAACCACTCCCATCACATGTCCAACAAGTTGATGTAAGTGAAATGCGTCCCACCACTTTTAAATTCCAAATTTAAGTCGGCTAACTCAACACGCAACTTCACTCGAGCCCGAGTTCATTTAATTCTGAACTAAACGAATATTCCGTCACGACGTAATTAAATCCAATTTAATTAAAAAATCATGCCTAGTAAAATTATTAAGAAAGTCGCTTGCGAATTAATTCCAAATTAAATCATTTGCCCGAATTAAAATCTAATTTTAATTCTGAATTGAAATCTAATTTCAATTAATATATCCAATATATTATTTAATCGATTAATTCCAAATTAATCGCGTTCTCTCTTCTATTAGAATTTTATCCCAGATAAATTCTTACCGCAATTAATCCCAGATTAATTTTCTCTCTCTCATAGTTAATCCTAGATTAATTCTGTTTGAGTCAAATGTCATAGGTGAATCTTTGGGAAGCGACCCAAGAGATCCCTTGATATGTTGGCAGTAAATCCGGTTGTCAAACTATCTGACACGTGCATACTGCATACCACGTTCTTACCGATTTAAAAGACATGGTTGGCTTCTAGCAAAGCACCGTGCCTACCCAATTCTCAAGAAATATTCAACAAAGATATATAATCTATATCAGGCATAGTATACTATGTATTGCGTATTACGATCCAGTATCGGATGTCACATTCTAGGCCTAGGGCTGGAATTGTGTCTTCCCCGTACGAAGCATATATCGGATCACAAGCAACTAGTCTCTTTAATCAGATAATCATGACCTAGTCATACTATCCCGATAGTTGCAGCATTTGAGAGTACTAGTTCTGTATCCCTGCGTGATCATCTTCTCCATATGACTGAAGTGATATTTCCATCTTGACATCACACCCAATACAATACGATTCTCAGTAAACCCAGAAGAGGCGTACACAAAACTTGTTAAAGCCTCGGACGACCAAAACCAAAGCGTACTGATTATCGCAAGTATTAGCGATGCAAGTCTCAGGTTAAGACCACATACACCTACCTTGATGCGGATTCCCATAGACACATAGTCATACTACCAATGGGATTCCGAGGGGTCTATCTAGAGCGAAGCTGTTCTCGGTCCAACGGCTAACAGAACCTCATATCACACTTGCATAAGTATCATATACTTAAATATATTAGAACTATGTCGTTAAGCTTCCATAACGCGCACAAGTGTAATATTAGTCTATTCCGTATTATCGATGTCCAGTCTCGATAATACTACGACTATGGATATTTAATGATTAAACCGTTCGTGGATTAGTATTGTCTCATATCTCATTAATCTGGAACTACTCATAAGGACTTTTATCATTTATATATATTCAAGTAATCCAATTACAAAATGATAAAATAGCAATTTCCTTTGTCACATAGTTAATTTGTACAAAAACCACAATGTCTTTTACAAATAGTGATGATATGGGTCATAATTGTCCAACAATCTCCCACTTGTCTCATAGCCAATCACTCAAGTATCTAACACCTGAACTATGTACGTGTCGATCAAACTTCTGCTGAGAAATAACTTTCGTCAGCGGATCTGCAATGTTGTCATTTGAAGTAAACTTTTCGATCTTCACATCGCCACGATGTATGATCTCACGAATCAGATGGAAACATCGAAGTACATGCTTGGATCGTTGATGAGACCGAGGTTCCTTAGCCTGTGTTATAGCCCCATTATTGTCACAATACAAAGGAACGGGCTCAGGTGCTAACGGAACTACTCCTAATCCAATTAGGAATTTACGGATCCAAACTGCTTCTTTTTCTGCCTCAGCTGCAGCGATATATTCCACTTCTGTTGTTGAATCAACAACAGTCTCTTGCTTGGAAGATTTCCAGCTCACTGCTCCGTTGTTCAAACAAAATATATACCCAGATTGTGACTTAGAGTCGTCTTTATCGGTTTGGAAACTTGCATCGATGAACCCAGTCACCTTAAGTTCTCCATCTCCATAGACTAAGAAAGCATCCTTAGTTCGTCTAAGATACTTAAGGATGTTCTTAACAGCAATCCAGTGACCATCACCTGGATCGGCCTGATAGCGACTACACATGCTCAAAGCATATGAGACATCAGGTCGTGTACATATCATGGCATACATGATCGATCCGACTGCAGAAGGGAATGGGATCCGACTCATGTTATCTCTATCATCTTGAGTTTTAGGACACAAGTCCTTAGATAGAGAGATGCCATGTGACACTAGAAGCAGTCCCCTCTTAGACTGATCCATGTTGAATCTTTTCAACACTTTGTCAATATACGAGCTCTGGGAGATTCCAAGCAGCTTTCTAGATCTATCCCGGTCGATCCTTATTCCCAGAATAAAGGCTGCTTCTCCCAGATCTTTCATGGAGAATTTTAATGAAAGCCAAGCTTTCACCAATTGTAGCGTGGGAATGTCATTGCCAATAAGCAATACATCATCAACGTAAAGGACAATGAATGTCAGTGCGCTCCCACTAACCTTATTATATACATAATAATCATCTACGTTTTGAATGAAATCATATTCTTTTATGATCTCATCAAAACATTGGTTCCAAGAAAGCGATGTTTACTTCAATCCATAAATGGATCGTTTTAACTTGCAAACCTTGTTTGCATGTTTTGGTATGACAAAACCGTCAGGCTGTTGCATATAAACATCCTCCAAAAGCTTTCCGTTAAGGAAAAAGGTTTTGACGTCCATCTGCCATATTTCATAATCGAAATATGCAGCAATAGCAAGTATTATCTGAATTGATTTAATCATGGCAATAGGTGAAAAAGTTTCATCGTAATCGACACCATGTCGTTGACGATACCATTTCGCTACAAGCCTAGCTTTGTACATTTGTATGTTACCGTCCATGTCTGTCTTCTTCTTGAAGACTCATTTACAACCAATCGGCTTAACGCCTTCTGGTGCATCAACCAGTGTCTAAACTTGGTTGGTATACATGGAATCCATTTCGGACTTCATGGCTTCTTGCCATAAAGCGGAGTCAATACCTTGTATCGCTTCCTCATACGTAGCCGGCTCATTATCCTCAATAAGATTAATATCTACATGAGGTGAGATCAGAAACTCATACCTCTCAGGTTGTTTTCTGACTCTCTCCAATCTACGCGGTTTTTGTTTATTAGAAGATTGTGGTACAGTCTCATCCCTGTTGAACTGTTCATGTTCCGTGAGGGAGTCTGTGCCAGGAACAGTATCACTATGATTTTCATCGAGTTCTACTTTCCTCCCACTTACCACTGCATTTAGGAATTCATTTTCTATGAAACTGCATGGAGAGCAAAAAATACCTTGTTCTCTTGTGGGTTGTAGAAGTAATATCCTTTGGTTTCCCTATGATAACCTACAAATAGGCATTTATCTTATTTGGGTTCTAGTTTGGTACCATCCAAATGTTTAACGTATGCCAAGCATCCCCAAATCTTCAGGAATGAGAAACCTGGTTTCTTTCCTATCCATATTTCGTATGGAGTCTGTCCAACAGACTTTGAAGGAACCTTATTCAAAATAAGTATTGCACTGTTCAATGTGTATCCCCAGAAGGAAATTGGTAGCTCAGTGCGACTCATCATAGACCTTACCGTGTCTAATAAAGTTCGGTTTCTCCGTTCGGACACACCGTTTAATTGAGGTGTTCCGGGAGGAGTCCACTGTGAAAGAATACCATTTTCTTTCAAGTAATCAAGAAACTCATTGCTCAAGTATTCTCCACCATGGTCCGACCGCAATGTTTTAATACTTTTACCGATATGCTTTTCTACTTCGTGTCGAAACTCTTTGAATTTCTCAAAAGTTTCCGACTTGTGTCTCATAAGATACACATAACTGTAACGCGATGCATAATCCGTAAAGGTTATGAAGTATTCATATCCACCTCTAGCCTTGCTAGACATGGGCCCACATACGTCACTATGAACGAGGGCTAACAGTTCAGTGGCACGTACACCTTTACCGCTAACAGAGGTTTTAGGCATCTTGCCTAATAAACAAGATTCGCAAACATCATATGAATTAGGATCAAATCTGTCTAAGTATCCACTCTTCGAAAGCATGGATATGCGAGTCTTGTTAATGTGTCTCATAAGACAATGCCACATATAAGTTTCATATGTTTTACTCATTTTGAGCCTTTTGTTTGTCATATTATATGTTTGAGATTCATTTATATTCAAAATATAAAGACCATTATTAGCATCAGCAGTACATATCTCAAAATCATTTTTATAAACAAAACAACCAGTGTTTCGGAATACAAAAGTGTGCCCGCTTTGGGTCAAACAAGATACAGAGATAATGTTTCTAGTCAAACTATGTGCATAAAAACAGTCTGCTAAATTAAGTATATGCCCTGAGGGCAGTTCCAAAACATAAGTCCCTACAGCCAAAACAGCGACTCTGGTCCCGTTTCCAACTCGTAGGTCAATCTTGCCTGAAGCCAGTCTCCTGCTAATCTGCAGATCCTGCACATCAGTACATATATAAGTAACACATCCATAATAAAAAATGCAATTTTTAAAACTAGAAGTAGACATGTTTATTTCAATAACAAATATACCTGAAGCCGAAGCCTTGCCCGCCTTCACTTCCTTCATGTGCGCCTTGTACTCACGGCAGTCACGCTTCCAGTGACCCCGTTTGCCACACTGTAGGCATACATCTTGGGATTTGTCATTTGCCTTCTCAGAAGACTTTGATGATTTGGCCTTGCCTTTTCTTTTCTTCTTCTTCTTCACACCTCCAGAAGCCTTCGACCAAGCCTTGGCCTTCTGAGATGTCGAAGTGAAGTGCGCCTCGCGCTTCTTGCCCTTTAGAAGCTTTGGCTCTGCCTCTTTCAGCATCGCCATCAACTCTCCAAGAGTCTTCTCTTGGTTCATCATATTGTAGTTCATGATGAACTCGCCCCAGCAGTCAGACAGAGACTGTAAGATCAAATCTATAGAAGTCTCAGCCTCAAAGGTTATGCCCAACTGACCTAGCTGTTCGATGTCAGCAATCATCTGCAACACATAGTGTTCGACAGATGTACCCTCTGACATGTGAGAGCGAAAGAGCTTCTTCTGCAATTCATACTTCTGAGATCTAAGTTAGATCTATGAAGGTCCTGTAATTTCAACATCATGTTGTAGGGATCCAATCCCTTGTTTTGACGACGAAATTGATGGGTCATTGCGGCAAGCATGACAGACTGAGCAGTTGAGTTGTCATCATTGTGAGTCTTCCAAAAATCATGATCAACACCCCGCTCATGTCCAGGCTCAGGCCCGAGAGGTCTGACTATGACATAGAGCAACTTCTCGGCTCCCAGGACAATCCTGAGATTCATCTCCCAATCTGGAAAATTGGCGTCGTTAAAGATATTACCGCCCATGATGATGTCTCTGACGCTAATCTTTCCAGTCATCTTGATTGCAATAGTCTAACTATTCAATCAACGATATCAGGTATAATCAAATGTAATGATTACTATAGTCCAACTATATAATCAACTACAAATGAATAGTTTGAATACAGTCCAATTGTTCAAAGAAAACAACAAAATAAATATTAGTCCAACTAATACATAAATAATGACGAAAAATAATTTAAAAGCGCGTATTTAGCAAGTATTAAACGAAATTATAAATTTAATACTCCTCCCACTATTTTTCGGCGAGCCTCTAACCCTCTGTTGAGTACTCGGGAAAACCCAGTTTCCTAGTGGGCTAAGATCCCGTTAAATAACACACAACCTTGACTTTGGCCAACAAGCTGTATGAAACTTAACTAGGTAGATCTCTAAGATCAATTGGATCCCATCCAATTCCTAGATCCGGTAGGTGGACCTCCAAGTCCAAATATATATCCAATATATATATCCTAACATTTTCCTCTGAATCAACTAAGCCTTAGCTTTGGCTCAACAAGCTTAATGATTTCAGTTAAGCGCGACCCATTGACAGTGGGAAAGTTTCGTAATCTATGTCGATGTACAGAAGTGACTTGACTTTGGCCAACAAGTCACAACTGCCCAAGACATGCGATATATAACAAAGCCTTCGTGGTTCAAACACATCCGCGATGGACAATGATCTTGACTTTGGCCAATAAATCAAAGCCAATCTTGGATCTTGAGAGAGAACCACTCAATGGAAGGAAAACGCTTAATATATGATGAGGTTTTTCATGTAAATTGGCAACCAATTTATTATCTTTGATTAGGTCTCATCATACACCCTTAAGCATGCATTCTAAAAGCATAATAAGGCGCGGATATAAATTAATAATGATATGCGGATGGATATATAACAAATTATTCATAGAACAAATCTCTATATTTCCTCTCTCGCTAGCATTATTCTTACTTCTACCCATTACATAATACATTAAAGAAACCTCATTTACATTGAGGGGAATTGGTGAGAAGAGAAATACAAAGGGTAAAGAGAATAGGCTAGATACGCATGTCCAATTTAATAAATTCTAAATTTATTACAATAATTTCCAAAATTGCCCTCACCCTTCTAATATCCATATGATATGCATTATTTATACAAATACATCCAAGTATTCACACAAAGCATGTTATTCAATCAATCTAATCCAATTAATTAATCTTTGAATTAATGACCATCCAATGTTCAAACAACGATTTGATTTGCGCGAGTCCAACTCGTTTAAGAATAAATACTCAAAGTACGTATTCTTGAATTATATCGTACTACAATTTTAAATCCAATTTAATTTGTATCCAATACTAATCGTATTTAATTACAAATTAAATAATTACACTTATTTTAGTGCCTTTTAGACTTAGATTCTAAATCTAATCTAAATGGGTCTCAAAGGCCCAATTAGTATCCAATACTATTTTAATTAAAGTCCAATAGGCTTTTAATTAATTCTTAAGGCATGGCCCATATAGATCCAATCCAAGATGCCAAGGCCCAATAAGAATCACCTTTTTGCCAAAAATCAATTTAGGCCCATTAGGCCCAATTAAATTATTTAAAGCACAAAAGTCATATTTGGACTTTATGGAAATGGTTTTGGGCCCAATTGGATCCAACCCAACTGTCCAAAACCAAACTTGGCACAACCAAGCCCATTAAGCCCAAATACAACATAATTAGCCTAATCCAATTTAAAGACTAATATTTATTAACATAATATTCTAAATATCATATTAATTTTAATTAAAGTGTAATTACCATAATTAATTAATTAAACTAATATTTCCAAAATATCAATTTAAACTAATTAATCATGCTTTAATTATCCAACTCATGTCCAACACAAATTGAAGCAAAATCAATCCATTAAACATGCTTAAGCTCACGACATTGGCAAGGAAATTATCATGCAATTTGATTTCAATCCATTTAAATCAACATATAACATACATTTCATGCCAACAACACATCCAATTGTCGAATTTTCAAAAAATCACCATGAGCATTCTAGGGGTAGTATTCGTCCAAGGTGGGATTTTTAGGGAAAGTTAATCTAATCAATTTTTCACAAAATCAATCATGCATAACTCCAAGTTATCATCATATAACCATAACCAAACAACCAATTTAGGCATTTGCAAGCTCAAAGCATAAAATCCCCAAATCAAGTATATAAACCCTAGAAATAAATCATGTTTAGATATGGCTCATGATGCCATTGTTAGTGTCCTAGACATGCCCAGGGTCTCTAAGTCATGATATCATGTGAATAAAACAAAGTAAGTTGCGGAAAATTACTTACAAAGAATGGATGAGAATTTAAAATTCTTTGATGTTTGTTGAGAGCTCCAAGCTTTCTTTGAGTGAATCCAACCCAAGGGTGAGTTTCCCTATCACCTTGATTTGCTCTTTAAGTGCTAGCTTAAGAAAAATTTTGCAACAAAACTTTCCATTGGAGAAGAAGAAGAGTCACGGCAAAGAAGGAGGAAAGAGAAGAGAGAATGCTGCGAGTAGTAACTTATCACACTTACAAAGTTGACTTAATTAATTTATACAAAGGTTGAGTGTTGGTTTTGGTTTGAGTGTTTCATAAGTAAAGCCAAGCCTTACTTGCCAATAAATCAAATCCATAATTCAAGCCTAACCACTTCCATCACATGTCCAACAAGTTGATGTAAGTGAAGTGGGTCCCACCACTTTTAAATTCCAAATTTAAGTCGGCTAACTCAACATGCAACTTCGCTTGGGCCCGAGTTCTTTAATTCTGAACTAAACGAATTTTCCGTCGCGACGTAATTAAATCTAATTTAATTAAATAATAATGGCTAGTAAAATTATTAAGAAAGTCGCTTGCGAATTAATTCCAAATTAAATCGTTCGCTCGAATTAAAATCTAATTTTAATTCCGCATTGAAATCCAATTTCAATTAATATATCCAATATATTATTTAATCGATTAATTCCAAATTAATCGCGTTCTCTCTTCTACTAGAATTTTATCCCAGATAAATTCTTACCGCAATTAATCCCAGATTAATTTTTTCTCTCTCATAATTAATCCTAGATTAATTCTGTTCGAGTGAAATATCATCGATGAATCTTTGGGAAGCGACCCAAGAGATCCCTGGATATGTTGGCAGTAAATCCGATTGTCGGACTATCCCACACGTGCGTACCGTGTACCACGTTCTCACCGATTTACAAGACATGATTGGCTTCTAGTAAAGCACCATGCCTACGCAATATTCCAGAAATATTCAATGAAGAATATATAATTTATATCAGGCATAATATACTATGTATTACGTATTACGATCCAGTATCAGATGTCACATGCGAGGCCTAGGGCTGGAATTGTGTTTGTCCCGTACGAAGCATATCGGATCACAAGCAACTAGTCTCTTTAATCGGATAATCATGACCTAGTCATACTATCCCGATAGCTGCAGCATTTGAGAGTACTAGTTCTGTATCCCTGCGTGATCATTTTCTCCATATGACTAAAGTGATACTTCCATCTTGACATCACACCCAATATACTACGATTCTCAGTAAACCCATAAGAGGCGTACACATCACCTGTTAAAGCCCGGACGACCAAAACCAAAGCGTACGGATTGTCGCAAGTATTAGCGATGCAAGTCTCAGGTTAAGACCACATACACCTACCCTGATGCGGATTCACATAGACACATAGTCATACTACCAATGAGATTCTGAGGGGTCTATCCATAGCGAAGCTATTCCCGGTCCAACGGCTAACAGAACCGCCTATCACACTTGCATAAGTATCTTATACTTAAATATATGAGAACTATGTCGTTAAGCTTCCATAACACGCACAAGTGTAATACTAGTCTATTCGCATTATCGATGTCCAGTCTCGATAATACTACTACTAGAGATATTTAATGATTAAACTGTCCGTGGATTAATACTGTCTCATATCTTATTAAACCAGAACTAATCATAAGGACTTTTATCATTTATATATATTCAAGTAATCCAATTACAAAATGATAAAATAGCAATTTCCTTTGTCACATAGTTAATTTGTACAAAAACCACAATGTCTTTTACAAATATTGATGCTATGGGTCATAATTGTCCAACATATATTTCTCGTTATTATATATATTAGTTGGACTATATTATTTATTTATTGTTTTCTTTGAACAGTTAGACTGTACTCAATACTACTCCATTTGTAGTTGGTTATATAGTTGGACTATAGTAACCATTGTATTTGAGTGTACCCGAAATATTTGATTGGATAGTTAGACTATAGCAATCAAAATGGCTGGAAAGATAAGCGTTAAGGACATAATCATAGGTGAGAATGTCTTTAACGACGCAAATTTTCCAGACTGATAGATGAACCTCAAGATAGTCCTGGGAGCTGAGAAGTTGCTCTATGTGATAGAGAGACCTCTCGAGCCTGAGCCCGGACTTGAGCGGCCAGTAGAGCATGAGCTTTGGAAGACTCACTGTGATGATAACTTTATTGTTCAATCTGTTATGCTTGCTGCAATGACTCCTCAGTTTCTTCGTCAGAAAAAGGGATTGGATCCTTATGCGATGATGTTGAAGTTGAAGGATCTTCATAGATATTAATCTTAGATCTCATAAGTATGTTTTGCAGAAGAAGCTCTTTCGCTATCGTATGTCAGAGGGTACATCTGTCGAACACTACGTGTCGCAGATGATTACTGACATCGAATAGTTGGGTCAATTGGGTATTACCTTCGAGGCCGAGACTTCCATAGATTTTATCTTACAGTCTCTGCCTGATTGCTGAGACGGGTTCATCATGAACTATAATATGATGAACCAAGAGAAAACTCTTGGAGAGTTAATGGCTATGCTGAAAGAGGCAGAGCCAGAGCTTCTGAAAGGCAAGAAGCGCGAGGCGTATCTTATTTCGACATCCAAGAAGGCCAAGGCTTGGCCAAAGACTTTTGGGGGTTTGAAGAAGAAGAAGAAGGGCAAGGCTCAATCATCACAGTCTTCTGGGAAGACAAATGATAAATCCCAAGACGTATGCCTACACTGTGGCAAACAGGGTCACTGGAAGCGTGACTGCCGTAAGTTCAAGGCGGACTTGAAGGAAGCGAAGACGGGCAAGGCTCCGGCTTCAGGTATGTTTGTTATTGAAATAAACATGTCTACTACTAGTTTTAAAAATTGGATTTTTGATATTGGATGTGGTACTCACATATGTACTGATGTGCAAGATCTGCAGATTAGTAGGAGACTGGCTTTAGGGGAGATCAACCTGCGAGTCAGAAATGGGACGAGAGTCGCTGTTTTGGCCGTTGGCATCTATGTTTTGAATCTGCCCTCAGGGCATGTACTACATTAGGCGACTGTTATTTTGTACCTAGTTTGACTAGGAATATATTTTCTTTGTAAGTTTAACCCGATGCGGGTATACCTTTGTATTCAGGAATATTGGGTGTTTTGTTTATAAAGATGATATTTTGATATGTACAGCAGATGTGAATAATGGTCTTATATTTTGAATATAAAATAATCTCAAACATATAACATGACAAAAAAAAGGCTCAAATTGAGTAAAACGGATGAGACTTATTTGTGGCATTTTTGTCTGGGACAATTAACAAAACTTGTATATCCACATTTTCGAAGAATGGATACTTGGACGGATTTGATCCTAATTCATATGATGTTTGCGAATCTTGTTGTTAGGCAAAATTCCTAAAACACCTTTTAGTGGTAAAGGTGTACGTGCCACCGAGCTGTTAGCCCTCGTTCATAGTGACGTATGTGGGCCCATATCTAGCCACGCTAGAGGTGGATATGAATACTTCATAACTTTTATGGATGATGCATCGCATTATGGTTATGTGTATCTTATGAAATACAAGTCGGAAACTTTTGAGAAATTCAAAGAGTTTCGACACGAAGTAGAAAAACAGACTGGCAAAAGTATTAAAACATTGCGGTCGGACCGTGGTGGAGAATACTTAAGCAAGAGTTTCAAGATTACTTGAAAGAATATGGTATTCTTTCATATTGGACTCCTCTCGAAACACCTCAATTGAACGGTGTGTCCGATCGGAGAAACCGAACTTATTGGACATGGTAAGGTCAATGATGAGTCGCACAGAGCTATCGATTTCCTTCTGGGGATACGCATTAAACAATGTAATACTTATTTTGAATAATGTTCCGTCAAAGTCTGTTGAACAGACTCCATATGAGATATGGACTGGAAAGAAACCAGGTTTCTTATTCCTGAAGATTTGGGGATGCTGGGCATATGTTAAACGTTTGGATAGTACCAAACTAGAAACCAAATCGGATAAGTGCCTATTTGTAGGTTATCCTAAGGAAACGAAAGGATATTATTTCTACAACCCACAAGAGAATAAAATATTTATTACTCTTCATGCGGTTTTCCTAGAAAAGGAATTCATGAATGCAGTGGTAAGTGGGAGGAAAGTAGATATCGATGAAAATCGGAGTGACACTGTTCCTGGCACCAACCCTCTCACGGAACACGAACAATCTATCAAGGATGAGACTGTTCCACATAATCTTCTGATACACAAGAACCGCGTAAGTCGGAGAGACTCGAAAACAGCCTGAGAGGTATGGGTTTTTTATCTCACCTCATGTAGACATTAATCTTATTGAGGAAGACGAACCGACTACGTATGAGTAAGCGATACAAGGTATCGACCCCACTTTATGGCAAAAAGGCATGAAGTCCGAAATGGATTCCATGTATACCAACCAAGTTTGGACACTGGTTGATGTACCAAAAGGCATTAAGCCTATTGGTTGTAAATGGATCTTCAAAAAGAAGACAGACATGGAAGGCAACATACAAACGTACAAAGCTAGGCTTGTAGCTAAAAGGTATCGTCAATGACATGGTGTCGATTACGATGAAACCTTTTCACATGTTGCCATGATTAAATCCATTTGGATAATGCTTGCTATTGCTGCATATTTCAATTATGAAATATGGCAGATGGATGTCAAAATTGCTTTCCTTAACGGAAACCTTTTGGAGGATGTTTATATGCAATAACCTGATGGTTTTTTCGTACTAAGACATGCAAACAAGGTTTTCATGTTAAACCGATCCATTTATGTATTAAAGCAAGCATCGCGTTCTTGGAACCATCGTTTTGATGAGATCATAAAAGAATATGGTTTCATTCAAAATGAAGATGATTCTTGTGTATATAAGAAGGTTAGTGGGAGCGCACTGACATTCATTGTCCTATACGTTGATGATGTATTGCTTCTTGGAAATGACATTCTCATGCTACAATCGGTGAAAGCTTGGCTTTCATTAAAATTCTCCATGAAAGACCTGGGAGAGACAACCTTTATTCTAGGAATAAGGATCTACCGGGATAGATCTAGAAAGCTGGTGGCACTCTCCCAGAGCTCGTACATTGACAAAGTGTTGAAGAGATTCAACATGGATCAGTCCAAGAGGGGGCTGCTTCCGGTGTCACATGGCGTCTCTCTATCGAAGGATATGTGTCCTAAAACTCAAGATAAGAGTGATAAAATGATGTGGATCTGTATGCTTCAGCAGTCGGATCATCATGTACGCCATGATATGTACGCGACCTGATGTCTCATATGCTTTGAGCATGTGCAGTCGCTATCAGGCTGATCCATGTGATGGTCACTGGATTGCTGTAAAGAACATCCTTAAGTATCTTAGACGAACTAAAGATGCTTTCTTAGTCTTTGGGGAAGAAGAACTTGAGGTGACTGAGTTCGTCGATGCAAGTTTCCAAACCGACAAATATGACTGTAAGTCACAATCAGGGTACATATTTTGTTTAAACAATGAGCAGTGAGCTGGAAATCTTCCAAGCAGAGACTGTTGTTGATTCAACAACAAAAGCAGAATATATTGTTGCAGCTGAGGTAGCAAAAGAAGCAGTTTGAATCCGTAAATTCCTAATTGGATTAGGAGTAGTTCCGTTAGCAGTTGAGCCCGTACCTTTGTATTGTGACAATAATGGGGCTATCACACAGGCTAAGGAACCACGGTCTCATCAACGATCCAAACATATACTTCGATGATTTAATCTGATTCGTGAGATCATACATCGTGGCGATGTGAAGATCGGGAAGATCGCATCAGATGATAACATTGCAGATCCGCTGACGAAGGCTATATCTCAGTAAAATTTGAGCGACATTTACATAGTTCAGGTGTTAGATACTTGAGTGATTGGCTATAGGCCAAGTGAGAGATTGTTGCACAATTATGACCCATAGCATCACTATTTGTAAAGAATATTATGTTTTTTTGTACAAATTATCTATGTGACAAAAGGAAATTGCTATTTTATCATTATTATAATTAGATTACTTGGATATATATTAATGATAATAGTCCATATGGTTAAATCAGATTAATAAGATATGAGACAGTATTAATCCACGAATAGTTTAATCATTAAATATCCCTAGTCGAAGTATTATCGAGACTGGATATTAATAATACGGAATAGACTAGTATTACACTTGTGCGCGTTATGGAAGCTTAACGGTATAGTTCTCATATATTTAGGTATTGGATACTTATGCAAGTGTAATAAGAGGTTATGTTAGCTGTTGGACTGAGAACAGTTCGCTCTGGATAGACCCACTCGGAATCCCATTGGTAGTATGACTATGTGACTATGGGAATCCGAATCAGGGTAGGTGTATGTGATCTTTAACCTGAGACTTACGTCGTTATTACTTACGACAATCAGTTTACTTTAGTATTGGTCATCTGGAGCTTTAAAAGGTTTTGTGTACGCCTGTATTGGGTTTACTGAGAATCGTAGTGTATTGGATGTGATGTCAAGATGGGAGTATCACTTCAGTCATATGGAGATGATGGTCACACATGATACAGAACTGATACTCTTAAAGCTGCAGATATCGGGATAGTATGACTAGGTCATGACTTCCCGATTACAGAGATTAGTTACTCAGGATCCGATATATTTTCGTACGGGGCAGACATAGAGCCAGCCCTAGGCCTAACATGTGATATTTGATACTGGATTGTATTACTTATTACATAATATTAGTATTACTACGCCTGATACAGATGATATTCCTCGACGAAAATTTATGGAGAATTGGGTAGGCACGGTGCTTTGCTAGAAGCCAACCATGTCTTGTAAATCAGTGAGAACATGGTACGGGGTACACACGTGTTCGGATAGTCCGATAACCGTATTTATTGCCAACATATCCAGGAATCTCTTGGGTCGCTTCCTAAAGATTCACCAATGACATTTGACTCAGATAGAATTAATTTGGGATTAATTATGAGAGAGAAAATAATTTGGATTAATTGCGGCAAGAATTAATGAGAACGCGATTAATTTAGAATTAATCAAGAAAATAATTTTAATAGTTAAATTGAATTTTTCTATTTAATTTATTTATTCGTGGCTAAAATAATATGTCAGATATATTAATTGAAATCAGATTTCAATACGAAATTAAATTGGATTTTAATTCGGGCTAACGAATTAATTTAGAATTAATTCGAAAGCAACTATCGTAATAATTTTGCTATGCATAATTATTTATTAAATTGGATTTAATTATGGCGTGGCAGAAAATTCGTTTAATCAGAATTAGACGAACCCGATAAAATTACCTATGACTTTGCGTGTGACTTTTTGTGTTTTGGGAACACAAAATATCTTTGACTTTGGTAGGCCCAAGTCAAGTTGTGTGTTGAGGAAGCCAACTCAAATTTTGAATTTACAATGTGGTGGGACCACATGACTTACATCAAATGTCAAAGGTTGATGTAAGTAGTTGGCTTAATTAATTATGCATTTTAACACACAACCACCCAGTTTGAAAACTCTCTCTTTTTCTCCAACCTTAGCCGAATCGTCTCTCTCATTGTTATGAAATTTTGCTTCAAAATTTGAACAAAGCTAGCACTTGGAGGAGTCAAATTAGGTGATAGGGAAACTCACTCAAGGATTAAACAACATAACAACAAGCTTGGAGCTTCATCCAAAGAGGAAATTTCAAAAATTCTCCAATTAACAATGTAAGTGATTCCGCCACTTTTCTTGTTATTTTCACACATATAATCAATTTAGGATCTTGTGCATGTCTTAGAGAATAACAACGAACTCTGCTTCAATTACCCAACGAATATCACTATGAATACCATGAATCATAAGAAGTCTCATTCTTTCTGTGCGTGTTTTGTAAGTTTTTGTCAGAGCATTTTGGGGAAGAGAAGGAAAATATTTTCGGAAGTTTGCGAGAGTTTCTTCCATGCCTTGGTTTGTAGGGTATCAGTATTTTTAGGAAACTGAAATAACCGACATTGAGTCACAGAGTACCGTTACCGCTGCTTTACCAGGGTGTGAGATAAAAATAAAACAAAAATTCTGCAAAACTAAGAGAAATGGAAATTAGAGAAGTATTAACAGAAAATAAAAGAAACTACATCAATCAAGGTATGCTGGGTTTGACAGGAAAAAAATTTCTTGAAATTTTGAGTACTCCAAAAAAGGTTTCAGACGTTGTCCATTTACTTTAAATATGTCACCATCCCTAAGATTCTCATGTCAATTGCCCCATATAGATAAACGTGTTTCACAATAAATGGGCCACTCCATTGGATTTTAATTTTCCAGGAATACATGAAGACGAGAATTATAAAGCAAATTTTTTTGATCAACTTCAAATATTTTTCGTGAAATTCGACTATCATGAAAGACCTTAGTTTTGCTTTAAGAATTTTCGTATTCTCATATGATCATTCCTTAACTCTTTAGTTATTTAGTTTCAATTTTCGTTCATGACCAGCATTTTCAAGGTTTGAATTAAATATTTTAATAGCCCAAAATGCTTTATGCTCAAGTTCTACAGGCAGATGACAAGGTTTTCCATAAACTAGACGATAGAGGGACATTCCCAAAGATGTTTTGAAGGCTGTTCGATATGCCCAAAGTGTATTAGTTAGTCGAAGACCAATCTTTGCTATTTGGGTTAACCGTTTTTTCTAAAATTTATTCAATTTCCCTATTCGCTAATTCAATTTGTTCGTTTGTCTGGGGATGATAAGAGGTGGAAACTTTGTGTGTGACTCCATACTTTTTTCATTAATGACTCAAAGGGTCTATTACAAAAGTGTTTACCTTTATCACTTATGATGGCTCGAGGAATTCCAAATCGACTCAACATGTTTTCTTTTAAAAATTTGATCACAGTCGTGTGATCATTATTCCGATAAGAAATTTCATCGATCCATTTTGAAACATAATCGACTGCAACTAAAATATATAAAAATCCAAAAGATGGTGGAAATGGCCCATGAAATCTATCCCCCAACAATCAAAGATTTCGATGACAAGGATGGGATTTAAAGGCATCATGTTTCTTTTTGAAATAAATCCTAACTTTTGACAGTTTTCGCAAGTTTTGTAGAAAGTGTGTGTATCTTTAAAAATGGTGGCCAATAAAATCCATACTGTATTTGATTGTGAGATTGAATTTCTTGAAGCAACAAAATCCATCGTATTAATATTGGCTTGGCATCCTGTTTAGACATCAAATATCTAACATCAGCATGATCAGAGTTAACAACAGTTGAAGAACCTATTAAATATGATCAAAATTTATCCAATGTAAATATTACAGCAAGTAGTTCTTTTCTGCGGTAGTATAATTCATTTGTGCACTGTTTAAAGTTCTACTTGCGTAATATTTTACATGCGGCTTACCTTCATTTCTCTATTCTAGCACTGCACCAACTGCATAATCACTACACATCACACATTAGCTCAAAAGACAAGGACCAATCATGGGATTGCATAATAGGAGCAGAAGTCAAAAGACTGATAATTATTTCGAATGATTTTTGACATTCTTTTGTCCATTCAAATGTTGCATCTTTCAATAGGAGGTTACATAAGGGTCTGGATATGGTACTAAATTTGTAATGAACCTCCTATAAAATCCTGCATGAACTAAAAAGAACGAATGTCCCGGACTATTTTTGGTTATGGTAATTTAGAAATTACCTCTATTTTTACCTTGTCAACCTCAATACCTTTAGACGACACAACGTGTCCCAAAACAATACCTGAATTAGTCATAAAATGGCATTTTAACACAAGTCATTTTTCTTCACATATCTTCAAAATATTTTCCAGATTATTCAAGCAATTATCAATGAATTCCCAAAACTAGTTATATCATCCAAAAAGACCTCTAATTAGTGTTCAACCATGTCACTAAATATGCTAACATGCATAATTGGAATGTCGCATGGGTGCATTACAAAGTCCAAAAGGCATTTTCCTAAATGCAAATGTTCCAAAAAGGCATGTGAATGTGGTCTTTCCCTGGTCTTCTAAAGCAATGAAAATTTGATAATAACCCGAGTAACCATCAAGAATAATAGTATGGATGTCTAGCTACTCTTTCTAAAATTTCATCAAGAAATGGTAAAGGAAAATGATCTTTTCTAGTTGCGTCATTTAGTTTTCTATAATCAATGCACATGCGCCAACTAGATGAAATGCGAGTTGAGATTAATTCTCCTCTATCATTTTTTACAACAGTAATTCCAGACTTTTTTGGTACAACCTGTGTAGGACTTACCCACTTACTATCAGAAATAGGATAGATAATGTCTGCATCAAGAAGTTTAAGAACCTCTGTTTTTACTACTTCTTTCATGTGAGGGTTTAATCTTCTTTGAGATTGACGATAACATTATCTTCAATGTATTCGGTGTCTAAATATATTATCTTTTATTTATTTGTTAAATTAATCTATTTTATGTCAAAGTCCATCCAATTGCCACAGGGTAAGCTTGATTATCTTCTAGAAATGCATATTTCAGTCCTTCTGGCAAAGCTTTTAACTCCAAATTGGATGCTTCTTCAGGTTTTTCTTCTTCTAGTGTTCCCAGTTCTTCCAAATTTTGAATCTTTCCACCGTCTTCTAATATCTGTGTAGACTCAAGTAGAAAATCATTAGTAATATCCGAATCTATTTGCGCATTTGACTCAACAAAATTAGTAGTAAAAAATTCCATGGGATCAGGTAAACTCCCCTGAATATGCTCATCCACAATAGGTTTAATTGATTTCATGCTTTCATTTTCATTATCTTCATCATATGGTTGTTTGCACATGTTAAAAAAATTTAGCTCTAATGTCATGTTGCCAAAAGAAAGATTCATGATTCCATTCCTCAATTAATTAAAGCGGTAGCTGTTGTTAAAAATGGACGACCAAGTATTACATGGATTGGCTTATAACTATCTTCCAGAGGTTGTGTTTCTAAAACAATAAAATCTATAGGATATACAAATTTATCGAGTTGTCTCTTGCGGCGTTCTACACTTATCTTCTTTTTCGATGATGGTGTCATGATACATATGCTTTTGAGATCTTCTTCTAATATTTCTTTTAGACAAGCTTCACCCCATTTATTCTCTTTTATGAGGGCTTTGCCCCCAGTTTATTTTTTCTATGCGGGCTTTGTTCCCAATATTTCTTTGTAGGTAGGCTTCACCCCCAATTTTCTGATTTTGGATGTTCTCGCTGCATATCTAATTTCTTTGGAGTTCTTCTTCTCTACCTGCTTTGTGTTAGTTTCCTGAAAAAGAAATGTTATTTGTTTGTGTGCAAATATGTATGTGTGCAAATGATCCCCTTTTGCCTGCCCTTTCTTCGATTTGTAGGAGTCGTGATGCTTTTCAGCGGGGATGTCATCAAGTTTTGTCTCACATTTATCCTAGTAATATTTATAAAATTTTCCACTTATCATATACTGCTTTTATCATACCTCAATATCTCATGAGGTCAAAAGTCAATGGAATATTTTCAGTTTTTTTGCATTTGCCCTTTTGAAAATATAATATTTTTATACAAATTGTTATGAAATATTTTTATTGAAAAGTATTTTATTAATTATTAATAAACAATATATAATTATACTTTAGTCTTTAATCCATTTATTTATTTATTTATTGTATTTGAGTGTTTTATTAAATTGACAATTCGCAATAAAGTTGGACAATTGGTCCATCTCAAATCTTAAACCGAATGGTTCAGGATTTAGAATCCATTTTATATTCAAAATTTTTAGACACACACTTAGTTATTTTTGGACAACAGTTGAGAAAAATTATCCCGAATCCGTGCCTGACTTTTTATTTGGATCGAAAAATCATCCTTAATCCCGAATGTAATTAATTTATTCTTATATTTTAATTATTGTGCTGAATTAATAATAATGCAAAAATGTTAATTATTTTATTAACCGTCAAAAAATCATCATATGGGTGGCAGTTGGACCCGGATCCGGTCTGGATCCGCATGGACCCGGACGATCCGGGTCCGAGTAGACCCGGGTCCGTGATTAAAAAATCCAGACCCGGGTGAATCCGAATCCGGATCCGGGATCCCACGGTCCGCGGCCCGGATAGACCTGGTCCGCAAAAAAATAATAATTATTAAATGTAATAATTAAAATATAATATAAAATATAAAATAGTATGCATATATAAAAAAATATAATAGAATAGAATTAAAAAATATAAAAGAATTGAATTAAAACTAATAAAATTGACAAATATAAAATAATACAATTAAAATTAAAAAAATTAAAAAAAATAAAAATAAAAAGCGGGTATCCGGATCCGAACCGGATAGACCAGGGTCCAGACCAGTGTATAGTTACCCGGGTCCGGATCCGGACCCGGGGCAATGAAAATGATTCCGGATCCGAATTTTGCCATCCCTCATCAATTGCGTTTCCAAAGTTCCGGAGAAACGATGTCGTTTTATGTTGGCCACTCGCTTTAAACGTCATGGTTTCACGTCGTTTCAGTTGCCTTCCCTTAAAATGAACATTTGTAATCTATATTCCACACCCTCAATAAACCCTACAGATAATCCTCATTTCACTCGGAACCACTGAGTTAAAATGGCCGAGTCCGCAACCGAACTCGGCGAGCCCCCGGTTCTTCCGTCGGACTCACCGGCACCACAACCGAACTCGACCAGAGTTCCGGTTCAGAATCTAACACCAGAGGAGCTCCTGGCCAAAGCCATTGCTCCAATTAAGAAACAGTTCCTTCGGCCTCCGCCGACGAGAGACAATCAAAACGACAACGTTGCAGATACCAAAGATAAGACTTCTAGCACTCGTCGACCTTAGTCAAGGAAAGAAATCAAAACGGCACTCAAACGCGAACGCCGTCAGGTCCTTTTCTTTCTCTCTGTCTTGAACATGCAATTTTTATTTATTATTAAGCTTATTTGGGATTTCGTTATTCTAGGAAATGTTGGTAATTAATTGTTTTTAGTATAGGCTGGTGTTTAGATAATGAGATGCTTTTTAACTTGACAGGAAAAACAATCTGCTGGTATCTTTGTCCTGAAGTAGCTAAGAGTGGAGATGTTAGTTCATGCCCTTACAAGGATAAGTGCCGTTTCAGCCATGACTTAGAAGGCTTTAAAGCTCAGGTACAGGAATACAGGATACCCAATTGAGTTATTTTTTATTTTCTAATAGATGATGTTCGTTGAGTAGAATGATGGTTAGTTGTTTACACGTACATTAGAACCAGATGATCTAGAAGGTGAATGCCCCTTTTTGAGTGCTGAAGGGCCATGTCCTTATGGTTTGGCCTGCAGATTTTCGAGTACTCATAGAGATGTTGATGCTTGTGCTATAAACACACTGAGGAAAAGCTCTGAGGTGAATGGTTTGAACAAAGATGTCCAGAAGCTTTTGTGGAAGAATAAAATGAGATTTCCCAAAGCTGATGCCAAACTGAAATCTCTTGGGCTTCTGGTATGAAATTGTATATCTCTCTTTTATCTGTCCTTGGTATGGTTTGTGCTTCTTTTTTCCATCTTAATCTCATTCTATTGATACGGTAGCTGTGGTAGTAATCTCTTTTGAGTCATTTAATTCCTTTCGTCATGTTGTATGCTGTTAGATGCTTGCCATTTTCCGTGAGTGAAAATAGTTTAAGGTCCCAAGTGCAAGATCACAAGTCAATTATATTACAATGACTCAAAAGCTCAAGGCCATTCTTCCCAAAGGAATGTTGAACACAAAATGTACCAAAAAGACATTAATAACATAAATTAAAGTGCAAGAAAGTAAAAGTCTTGAAATTGTGGTTTGTGTGAAGTGCTAGAAATATAAATTGCATTAAAGTAAATAACAAGAAATAGTAATAAGGAGGATGGAGTGGGGATGTGATTCCACCAACGCTCATCACTATCTCACTAGTCACTCCATGTCACGTACACTGGTAACACTGCTCTTATCAAAGCTTAAACCATGCAAAACATACACCTCATGTAATGAATCATAAACACATAAGATTCACAAGATAGATTGTCCAAAGTTCACTATCCCTAAGGGTACAAACCTAGTAAAATTGTCCATATTGACATTGTTCATGTCCATAGGTTTGGGTTTAGAAGAGTCATGGGTTTCTATCAATATTTTACACTTGAAGATTTCCACTTATGTCTTAACAATATTCTTAAGAGGTTCATAAGCATATGATATCTTAAGTATCTACACAAAAGCATAACATATCTCTCAAACTTAAAGAAATATTGAAGAATAGAGATGAAGAAATAATATAATATAAAGCAATACATACCTACAAATAAAGTTGAAGCACAAAATAGTGTTAGAGCTTGTTAGTGAGTCAGGCTAGTTTCTCCACATCCCAACACCAAAGGATTTAGCCTCTCTTTGTCATAAGGAATGACAAAAAGAAGGTTTTCATCCCAAGGATTGAAGGCATGAAGCTTGAAATCAAAGGAGAGATGGAGAAGAATGTGAGAGGAAGGAGAAGAGATGTAGAGAATTGAGAGAAATTTCTATTAAACTAAAGAGATTACAAATTACAAAATAAAGAGAGAGTTATGAGATTATGAAGTGATGTCCAATTGTGTATAGAATGGACATATATAGGCAAAATTAAAATCAAAAGACTAAAAAGGGGCTCTAATAAAATAATACATAAATTGATTTGTAGAGCTAAATTCAAATTAGGTCAAAGGGCAAGAATGTGATCCTTGGCGTTGTTGGTTGATGAGTTTTAATTATGTTTGACATTCTCATCTGAGTTGGTTGAGATGTTTTGGTGGAAAATAAAATTTTTTTACGTGACAAATTGGAGTAAGTTGGTGCAGGACATGTCGCTTTCATGTGTTGGAATTTAAATTGTTGAGATTTTTGCATCTACAATACCATAAACTTAATTATTTCACAATAAGGTTATAAGTTTATGATCTTACTCTAAATTTAGACTTTTATTTCTAAAATGATGCTAATGTGGGTCTAAACATACCCTAAATATATCAATATATGAGCATCATCATTAGATTAGTACTATTGTGATTTTGCAGGGTCCAGCCAAAAAACTGAAAGTGTCGGAAGATAAGGAGGAAGGAGATGTAGTTGATTCTAACAATTCTCACGCTACTGATGGAAATGTTTGCACAAAAGGATCTGGTGAGTCATTGGATGAATCTGAACGCCCGCCATGTGTTCCAGAAGAGAATAATGTTGAAGTTGCTGATGATAGGCCGCTGAAGAAAGCAAAATCTGAAAATGTTGAAAATTGTTGCTCCGGTGAAGTGGACAGTGGTTCGTTTTACTTGTCTTATTCTGAAGTATACTCAGCTTTAGCATCTAATTGCCATAAATCAAGATGTTTCTAACTTGTGTCGATTTTTTGAAACAGGTGCGAGCGTTTTGGAGGAAGATACTGGGAAAAACTGTGCAAAAACTGAACCACAGTTTAAAATTGCTGATATGAACCCAGAAACTGATGGAAGCTTAAAAACACATCCTCGTGAAAAGAAGCTTATTGATTTTAGAGAAAAGCTGTATCTTGCACCTCTGACCACTGTTGGGAATCTCCCTTTCCGAAGGGTTTGCAAAGTACTGGGAGCAGATGTAACGTGTGGTGAAATGGCAATGTGTACGAATCTTTTGCAGGTCTGTATGTGCTGCTTTTGCCAATTCAGTTGCATAATTTATGACAGTTAATTGTGCAAGAGAAGGTTTCCTTTCTTAAAACATAAACATTGCTCATGCTTTGAAGTAATGTTGTTAAAGGCGCAGGGCGCACCAAGGTGTAAAGGGTCATAGGACCTACGCGCATTCCTCAAGGCGCAAGGCGCGCGCTTGATGAAAGTGAGGCACAAATTGTAAAAAATATTATAAGTATCTAATCAACTAAAACAAAGAGAAATCATTGAAAATATATAAAAAAAAAAAAATTACAACAATACAAATACTGATAATACAAATTAATTTGTTTGGCAAAATTTGAAGCCAACCCCAAAACATATCTTAATTTATTGAATAAATGTTATACAATTTGATTTCGTGTTGGATGAGTCAATTCGGGTTGGAGTTTTCTCACACATTTTTACGAGGCGTGCCTAGGCGCATCTAAAAGGCGTGAGCCTTTGTGCCTAGGCGCGCTCCTGATGAAGGTCGCCTGGCCTAACCCTTCATGAGGCGCAATGGTATGAGCTTGAGCCTGAGGCGTGCCTTTGACAACTATGCTCTGAAGTTAAGATATCTTCCTTTATATCGTTTGCAAAGGAGCATAAATCCTCTCCCAGGGTTAAAAAGCTTTATCCTTTTTTTTGGGTGGCTTTGATCACTTTATTTGAAGCTTTTGTGGCATTTGTTATTTGTTATTTGTCAGCTAGCAGTAAACAGCAAGTATTTTTATATGTTTAAAATAATAGGCTTATAACTTCCAGGATCTTCGTATATGACATGCAAAAAAAATTTATTTCACATTGTTTATATTTGATGCTGCATATATGAATTTCATGAGTTATTTCCTGACTATAATATTCTTGTGGAATAGGGACAAGCTTCAGAATGGGCTCTGCTGAGACGACATTCATCCGAGGATTTGTTTGGCGTACAAATATGTGGGGCATACCCAGACACTTTGGCACGAACTGTTGAACTTATTGATCAGCAATGCTCAGTGGACTTCATTGATATTAATATGGGCTGTCCAATTGATATTGTTGTTAACAAGGGTGCTGGGTCATGTCTTCTTACAAAGCCAATGCGAATGAAAAGCATTATAGCAGCAACTTCTGGCACAGTGGACAAACCTATAACTATTAAGGTAGATGGTAGAACTTTTATTCATCCTTCCATGCAGATAAAGTTGTCTGCTTCACTTTGCTGCTTAGCACAACCGGAAGATAAATACTTTGTGGCGGTTTTGAAATTTGAAGTTATCATATGCCTGTGAAAGTTTATTAACTCTTCTGCTTTTGTAGAATTCCATATTCTCTGCTTTCCCTTTTTCCCAACATCATGTCGTAATAAATATGCATAATGTCGCAATTCTATTTTACCCTAGGTGAGAACGGGGTATTTTGAAGGGAAAAACCGCATTGATTCTTTAATAGCGGATATAGGTAGTTGGGGAGCCACTGCAGTGACAGTACATGGTCGAACACGTCAGCAACGCTATAGCAAGCTTGCTGATTGGGACTACATTTACCAATGTGCAAGAAAGGCATCTGATGATCTGCAAGTTCTTGGAAATGGTGATATTTATTCATATTTAGACTGGAACAAGCATAATTCTGACTGCCCTGAGCTTGCTTCATGCATGATTGCTCGAGGGGCCCTGATTAAGGTGTGTCATTCAAAAGTATGCTAATAATAATATTAATATTTAATACTCTTATTGTATTGTATTGTATTGAAGTCAAGATCTCTGTGAAAACTTTGTATTGTGCTTGGCAGCCTTGGATATTTACTGAAATAAAGGAACAGAGGCACTGGGATATCACTTCTGGCGAACGTTTAAATATTATGAAGGATTTTGTACGTTTTGGTCTTGAACATTGGGGATCCGACAAGAAAGGTATGTGATCTCAGTTTAATGACCTCATGGCAGCATCTAGATGCCGTCTTACGTTGGAAATGCCCATTACATTGTTTTAAGTTTGATATTAGTGGATGAATGTTGTAATGCTGTTGATTTTAAGTGTAATTCCTAACTTCTATTAGAAGCTGTCCATGACAAAGAAAAAATGACTTTTACATAGCTATGAAAAGTTTTCATTTCCAAAAATGAAGTGCAAAACTTTTGCATATCAGTGCTTTTTTAGTTTTACTTGTATGGTTGTACTTTTGGAAAGTTTTGTCAAAACTTGACTTTTGATGGGATCTTAATTTTTGTTTCTCTGCAGGAGTGGAGACAACTAGGCATTTCTTATTGGAATGGCTTAGCTACACGTATAGATATATACCTGTTGCCCTTTTAGATGTCATACCACAACGCCTGAACTGGCGTCCGCCTGCCTTCTTTGGTCGTGATGACCTTGAGACACTAATGGTCTCCGATTCTGCAGCTGACTGGGTATTCAATTGTTTTCTAAAATGGCTCAGATTAGTACGAGCATTAAGGTGCAATACAAGTTAATATAAAATTTCTCTTTTCTGCAGGTTCGAATATCAGAGATGTTGCTTGGTAAAGTTCCTGATGGCTTCACATTTTCACCGAAGCACAAATCCAATGCTTACGACAGAGCAGAAAATGGCTAAGTTATCGTTCAGTTAATTTGCTGGTGTTCAGATCCATTCCCAAGCCTGTATTCTGGATGCTGGTGATAGACATAATCATTAAGCAAATTTTGATCATAAAGTTTGTTATTGCTGAAAAGAAAATTATTGTTAAACATCAATTTGGCCATTGCTAATATGGGCTGCCTACTTGTCTTTGAATTTTGTAGCTCTTAACTTTATTAAGTGTTGTATAATTTCTTATTAAAAATGAATTTTGTAGCTCTCGACTTTTAAAAATTGAAGCGGCCTATTTCTTTCTAAATTATTAATTCAGTTGAGTTGAGCTATTACACCCAAATTCCTCAATATTCAGGATTTATGGTCCTCTCCTCATGCTTTATTTGTACTGAAAGAATAAACAGCTTTCAAAAAAGAAAAAAAAAGTATATAATTGCAATCTTCCGTGTAAGAATTAATGGGTCCTCCACCACCTTCTTCTTCCAAAGGTTTTCAGCTGTCGGTAGTAGATCAACAACAGCTCTCCAGAGGAATAGCTTTATTTTTTCCTGAACATAAGAAAACCTTTCCTTCCATGCCAATTGGTATCCGCTTTGAAGATGAAAAAAATGGAAATATATTTTGTTCTAGGTAGTTCAGATTTAGTTATTTAAAAAAAACCTTTCCTTCCATGCCAATGGGCAATTCTGTATACAAGAACTCAGTACAAACATGAATTTTGCCCTCATTTACAGCCTCAAAAATCATGTATTCAATTACAACATGCATTTACCAAAATTGATTTGCAGAGGACATGCTCCTTTCTCCTTTCAAAAGAATAAACAGTATGCAAATATTTCTAAAAGGCAATAATTATTATTATTATTTTTTAATGAAGATTAGGCACAGTCGAAATCATTTTTTTATCCATCATCTTCCCGGGATTCATATTCGGGTGGCCAGATAAAAAAAAACTGTTTGAAAATCACTTGATCAAGTCCCCGAGGGCAAAGGCACTAATTTTCAGTTTAGCATACAACACCGACCATCTGGATAAATAAACAATTCATCCTCAATCAGTGGCGTATGCAGAAATTTCAGTCAGTGGGGGCAAAAAAAATTTCTTACCAAAATAATATATAATGAATTCATACATATTTTTTGAAATTACAAGATGATCCCTAAATAGCCTTAGTTTCTAAACTTATAAATTAACCCAAAATTTTCAGAATTATATTTTTATCCATAATTTCTAAAAATACCAATTTACCATAAAAATTTAAGTAAGAAATTGTTTTTAAAATTATGTATTTTAAGTTTATGTAGTATATTATATACTAAATTTCCGCTAATTTACTATAGATTTGATCACTTTTTTAATTAAATTATTAAAAGCCTAGTGCTAAAACGTAATATTTGTGCTTTGAACAACTATAAATAAAAAATATATATATACAAAATAATTATATTTATATTAATATGTGAATATTTTATACATAACAACTATATAAGGCGTGATTTAGTAAAAGAATCACTACAAAATATCAATAACCAAACCTAAGTATAAACATAGTAGTTTTTAACTTTCCAAAAAAAAGGTATAAACATAGTTATTTTTATTTTTATTTTTATTTAAATGTAATGAAATCCATATTCTTTTGTAAATGGAAAAACACATAAATGAGTGAATTTAAAATGAAAAATAGTCAATTATCTATACACATATAAATTAAATATAATTATTTTAGATATGTTAATTTAAGAAATAAGATTGATACAAAAATGTATTGGAATTTTTTTAATTAATTTGGGCTTGGGCCTACATATTATATTAAAAAAATACAACTCAAAAAATTAAAAAATAATTTATTTATGAAGGTTAAACAATATTTTCTAATATTAATATATATATATATATATATATACCTCCCTGAACCTTAATCATCCCTCCCTTTCACAGAAACTGAGGCGACAACACCATCAAAGATCATAAAGTGACAAAACTTGGCAAAGGCATTGCCTATCTCTTCTCCCTGCTGCATCCGTGCGCTTTTAGCTGCTCAAAAGTAATCTTCTTTCTTCATTCGTCGTCCAATTGATACTTCCTGCATTACGGATAAACTGTCTCCAGATGGACTACCAAGTAAAATGATGCTGCAAACACAATATCTCTATTAATCTTGGAAGTAGCCTCTTCAAATTTTGAATTGAGCTCTGTTTCTCCAATGGACTTTGCTGCTAGTTGTTAGGGTTGGTGCTCAGAGCGGCAATCCGGATCGTATTTATGTCCGATTCATAAATACGAACAATTCATTTTCCATAATATTACATATTTATCGTAGCACATCTTGTCTTATATATATATATATTCGATCTAATTTGATTAGATTAAAACTAAATTTGGTTTAGTCATATGTACATATTAGATAAAAACTCGAGGATTTACAACGTAGTGCGCAGTTACAATATATGTTGTAATTGACATTGGAAATGAAAATGAAACTGAAATTACAATGATAGTAGAAGGTGAATAGATTCACCAGCTCTTGCTCAACAATAAGGTGTTGGCAGTCTCTCTAGGGTTTCCCCCTCAAATCCCAATTCCCAAATTCCACAAAATGATAGCCTAACCCAAAATACTAACAAATCATTCTTATTTATACCTAAACTCCAATGACTAAAATGACTCATTTACCCAATTCTCTTAGTGATTTTACCCATTGGGTCATAACATTGCTCCCCCTTTGAAAACACGTTGTCCTCAACGTGGGAGTGCGAATATGACGATCGCCTCGAGGGATATCCCAAGCTTAAACGACATTGTTTTGATGAAGTCCCAAGCCTCCTCTGGATAACCAACAGATTCAGCTGATTGATAAGAGTTTAGAATAATCAAAAACGATTATTCTAGAATGGCTTTTGATTATTATTAAGTCCCAAGCTTCCTCAACAATGAACAACATTGTTCTGGTGGCATGCATACAACTGGATTCAACAATTCTCCCCCTCTAGCTGCATCCAAAACGATTGTCATCTGACATCTATCTCGTCTATATCTCTGCACAGCTCTGGCTTGTCCCGATTGACCACTTTTGTTGACATGTCAGTTGTGTCTCTGTACAACACACTTCACTATGTCTCTGCACAATACTTTTCTGCTATATCTCTGCACAACACATTTCACTGTGGCTCTGCACAGTACTATTCTGTTGTGTCTCTGCACAGCACGGTTCCACTGCCAAGTTTCTTCACCTATTTATTCCTCAATGCCTCTGGCTCCCCTTCATCAGTAAATAGAATGTATTCGGATCCCAGATATATGGTTGATGTAATCTTGGTTCGCTCAGATCTTATTGTTTGAGGTCCACTGCTTTAAGGAGGTATTGTTGGACAATTATAACCCATAGCATCACTATTTGTACAGAACATGGTGTTGTTGTACAAATTAACTATGTGACAAAGGAAATTGCTCTTTTATCATTTGTAATTAGATAACCGGGATATATAAATGATAAAAGGTCCTTATGATTAGTTCCGGATTGAGATGATATGAGACAGTATCAATCCACGAAGGTTTAATCATTAAATAATCCATAGTCGTAGCATTATCGAGATTGGACATCGATAATGCAGAATAGACTAGTATTGCACTTGTGCGCGTTGTGGGAGCATAACAACATAGTTCTCATATATTTGTGTATTGGATACTCATGCAAGTGTAATAGGATGTTGTGTTTACCGATGGTACGGAAACAGGTTCGCTCTGGATAGACTCCTCGGAATCCCATTGGTAGTATGACTGTGTGTCTATGGGAGTCCGAATCAGGGTAGGTGTATTTGGTCTTAACCTGAGACTTGCACCGCTAATACTTGCGACAATCAATATACTTTGGTTTTGGTCGTCCAGGGCTTTAACCGGTTCTGTGTACACCTTTTATGGGTATATTGAGAATCGTAGTGTATTGGGTGTGATGTCAAGATGGAAGTATCACTCCAGTCATAGTGGAGATGATGGTCACGTAGGATACGAAACTAGTACTCTTATGTACTGCAGTCATCGGGATAATATGACAAGGTCATGATTATCCGATTATAGAGACTAGTTACCAGAGATCCGACATGTGCTTCGTACGGGGCAGACACAATTCCAGCCCCAGGCCTATCACGTGACATCCGATACTGGATCGCAATACGCAATACTACGTATACTACGCCTGATATAGATTACATATTCCTTTAAGAATATTTATGGAGAATTTGGTAGGCACGGTGCTTTGCTAGAAGTCAACCATGTCTTGTAAATCGGTAAAAACGTAGTACTAGGTACGTACGTATTCGGATAGTCCGACGACCATATTTACTGCCAACATATCCGGGGATCTCATGGGTCGCTTCCCGAAGATTCACCGATGACGTATGACTCGCACATTATTAATCTGGGATTAATTAATAGAGAGAGAAAATTAATCTGGGATTAATTACGGAGATATTTTATCTGGGATAAAATATTATTTAAAGAAAGAGAACGATTAATTTGGAATTAATCGATAAAATAATATATTTGATATATTATACGAAATTAGATTTCGACGCGGAATTAAAATTAGATTTTAATTCGGGCAAACGAGTTAATTTAGAATTAATTCGCTAGCGACGTGAATAGTAATTTTGCTAGGCACAATTATTTAATTAAATTTGATTTAATTACGTCGCAACAGAAAATTCGTTAATTCGGAATTAGCGAACCCGAGCCCGGGAGTGTTTGCAGGCCCACTCGCATTTCGAATTCAAGTACGGCCCATAAGTCACATCAAGCGTCACATCATTAGTCATTCAAGTGATGAATGTCTTGTCACTTTGAGTGATGTGATGTTAGTCAATTGTGATTGATGGGAGTGGTTGGAAGGCTTAAATGCCTTGTACTTTATGGATTTGAATTTTTGGTATTAGATTTGAGAAATCTAAATACACAAAAATCAACTCATCACTTCACTCTTCTCTCTCCCAAAATTTGGCCAAGGGCCATCTTATTCTCTCTTTTATTTAGTCCATCGCCGTGAGCAAGAACAAGTTTTAGGAAATTTTGTGGCAAAAGTTCCAAGGTGCTAGCACACATTATGAGTCATACAAAGGTGATAGGGAAACCCATCTATGAGCATGGAATCTACAAACAAAGCTTGGAGCTTGGAGATTCAATTTGGAGCACAAAATGAGCCATGGCCGAACCTTGGAGGAAAAGCTTGAAGAATTTTTGTTGTTCCTCGCATCGCAAAAGCCGATCAAAGTGAGTATTCCGCAACTTAACTTTGATGTATTCATACTTTTCAGTATGTCATCATCCAAATCTATGGATGATCTTGTAGCTTCTAGTGTGGAATGGGTTACGGCTCCCTCGCTCAACACTTTCTTTTGTAATCTCCGATGGAGCGGGTTGTGTCTTCCCCTGTTCGACATCCTCATCCGCCTTCTCTAGTTCCGCTTCTAAAGTATCATGCACCCTAGCTATTGTAAATTATTCTTAAAGTAAATATATTCATAGTAGTTGGTTTTGGAATACGGTAGAATTCATATAACCTAGAAGACCAACACATGTCGTATATTGGAATTGAAGTTCCAATGGTTTAACTCGATGTACCATGAGTTTTGAAAACTCGTATAGACGTGTGGTATTGGTTGGACCGAATACTGAATAACTCACATGTGATTCCTAATAGTTGAAATTACACACCACCGTCAATAGGAATCTCCTCGAGTCAAGTAATATATGTAATCCTTTGACTATAGGATGGCATTGATTTTGTGTGAGATCATCAACATTTTGATTCCATGTATGTCAGAAACCTTTCACAGTCTTGCCTCTAGATGTTCGTTAGGTGTGGACTGATGCATTTAGTAATCAAGTGCGAAGAAAAATAAGATCTTTCGGCCCGCATTTGTACCATAAGAGGTTTAAGTATCAATGTGAGTAAAGTCACGATTCTTAAAGCTTTGGCCAAAGTTGATCACCTAGGGTGGATCGCATCAGTTATGAAGAATCATTGACATGTCTACATGAGATGTGCGCCTCGGAAACTTGACGGTGTCTATGTTTCCTAAGCACAACTCGGATAACTTACGACAGACGGATTGTTAAACATATGCGATGACCTCGACTTGTATAGTTCAGAAAGGTCGTTTGTGTTCTTCACGATTTCGGAGGTGGCCAAATTACGTACATATTAGATAGGCTTATATGACGAACGTGTCTGAACTTCGAGAGTCCCAATATAAAGTGTACTCGTTGAGCGCTTGGATAACCGATTAATTTTGATAAAAAAATAATATTCGATATTATAATTATCAACTCAGATAATCAAGTGTTATTGGATAACATTGATTATTTACTTTGACCTAATTGAATTAATTGGATTAATTCAATAATTACACATGGGCTTAATTGTAAAATCATAATTATCTTTACCATTTGAGGATATTATGGTAATTATAAGTATATAATAATATGTGGTTTTGGCTTGATTTAATTAGATTAAATCAAATTGGCAAACATTGAACTAATTCATTTCATAATCCTTGTCTTGATTTAATTAGATTAATCAAAGATGTAGACAATGGAGATTAGTCACACCTAATTATTCATATTTGGACAAATTAGATTAAGCCCACCTAAGAGTTTATTACAATTTTTATTAATTAAAAATTACCTAAGTTTTGCTATAAATAGCAAGCTTTAAGAAAGTTTAAATTAAGAAAAGCGAAAGCTTGAGAAAGCTAAATACAAGTAATTTCTGGAGAAATTAGCCTAAGTTAGAGAAGTATTTAGAGAAGCTTTATGAGGTCTCTACAACATTTCATCTATGAGAAATCAAGATTAGATCTTGGGTGAAGCTTGCAAGCATTAGAATCAAGATTGAATCTTGAGTCAAGCTTGCTAATCCTTGGAAGTTCTCCAAACATTTCAATAAGGAGAAATAGATTGGATCTTTGAATCAACCTTGTTAGATAAGTTTGATCTTCTCCGAAAGTTATATTTTTCATTAGTCGGACATATAGTGTTGAATTATGTATTAGACACATAATGTTGGAATTAGGTTAATTAATTATGTTAGGATGCTTTGGAAGTGTAAACACAATATGCTTGTAATTGGGTCAAAATATTTATGTTAGACATAGATATAAAATTAGAGTTTGGAACTCTAGATAATAGCTTAAAGTTAAGGCTACCATTCTAGAATCACTTGACCACCTTTGGGTGACCTAAAATTATTCACGAGTCACTTCATTGTGGGATTCTAATTTGGTTTGTATTTTGGATTCAAAATTTATGCAAGTGCATATTTAGAATAAATTTATATTTTTGTAAAAATATTTGATATTTTGAAAATTTTGATTTTTATTTTATAACATGTGTTGATGTTGATTTTTATGTTAAAAATTAATTTTGGGTGTTTCTGAAATGTTAAGGGAAGATCAGAATGAATTATGGTAAAACACCATAATTCCTTCAGCTGTCTGGAAAGAGAGCTGAAGGCAAAATTTAGAAAACAAATTAATATATATATATAGTGTTGTGCAGTGCGCTCATAGTGCTATAGCGCGCACGTCGCGCGCTACTTGCACTGAATTTTATTTTCACTCGTTCTGGAGTTTTCGGACTCCGATTCAGTCCCCGTTTTTTCCCATATACTTGTAATGGAATATAGTATTTCATTAAATAATTTAAAATTACAACCATGCTTTATATCCATGAGTTAGACCCATTTCTGCTGCGCGGGGCACCGATCTGATCCTAGGGGTCCCACATCCGTCCCAACATTAGCCATATTGATCATGCTTCTGACTTTCTCCATAATGGTGTGGTTCATTCTTTCAGCTACACCATTATGTTTTGGGTGTGTGGAACAGTTCTCTCATGCCGAATTCTGTGTCTCCTGTAGTAGGCATCGAACTCTCTTGAACTGTACTCGCCTCCATTGTCTGTGCGGAGAAACTTAAGTTTCTTCTCTGTTTCACGCTCTACCATGGCGTGGAACAACTTGAACTGATCTATGACCTAATCATTTATCTTCAGGAAATACACCCATACTTTATGAGTAGCATCATCAATGAAATTCAGAAAATACTTGTTACCGCCTAGGGAATCAACCTCCATGGGACCACACACATCACTCAAAAATCACATGTCATTTTGAGTGATGTGACTTGACAACTTGATTGATTGATGAAGTGATATGAGTGGTTGGTGCCATTAAAGGCTTGACTTTTTGAAAGCCAAATTCATTCCAAATGAATTTGAAATTCACATTTGTGTAAGCTCATTCTTGGTCAGGGTAGACAAGCATTTCTCTCACTCATGTGACCGAGTCTCTGGTTCTATAGATTTTGAGAAGCCTATTTTTCAGCTACATTGAGGCTGTCTGCACAAATCTTAACATGAGTCTTGTATAGTGTGTCACAAACATGTCATCGGGCGACAACCATGACACCTTTTTTCATTCTCCATGTGCCATTTCTGAAGTGACTTTCATAGCCCTGTTTATCAAGGATTATCTCTAAGAGTACATTCAGCCGAAGTTCTGGAACATACATGATATCCTTCAAAATTAATGTACACTTGATATTTGTCCGCAATTGAATTTGACCAATTCCTACTATCTTGGAGGAACTGATATTTCCTATCTTCACTGAACCAAAGACTCATGTTTTGTATTTTTTGAAGAAATCTTTGTGAAGAGTGGCATGGTAGAATGTTTCAGTATCTACTACCCACTCAATAGCTTGGGCTGCGGTGTGAAGGCATGCATGTTCCTACTTGGAGCATATGGCTATATCTCATTGGAAAACTACCAGTGTCTCTAATTCATTAATCTGCAGTTGGTAATTTCCTTGGCCATACTCTCGTTGCAGTTTTCCGCAATTCTTATTTAAGCGGCCTTCTATGCCACAATGGTAGCACTTATAGGTAGATATACTTCTATATGAGGATATACCTCTGATTGTGCTTCTGCCTCTCTCTTTTTCTCTTATTTGATGTCTTCCTCGAGTCTCTGTGACGAAGGATTCTGTTTGTTATGAGCCAATGTCTTTTCTCTTGAACTATTCAAATGACTGGGCATTTTATGGCTTCCAAAACACATTAGAAATATAGGTTTTGAGAGAAAGCAAATCAATTAGAGCAAGTTTGAAGAATCTTGGAAGATTAAGGTAATTTTTTTTTTTAATTCTTTAACTTAGATTCTATTGCTCTAATTTATGGCATATGATATTGTATTTGTTTTCCCCTCTTGAATGATGTGTTGTGATAGTTGGTTGCCAAATTAAATAAATACTTGCATTTGTACAAATTTATTAAGCCTAATTAGTGTAATTTTGGCTTAATTTGGTTATTTGTGTTAGTGTCCTAGACATGCCACGAGATCTCTAAGCATGATTCGTGTGTGAATAAAATTAAAAATAAGTTACGAAGGACTTACATTGATCGGTTGAGTTCAAAACTTTTTCTTGGATGATGGAAGCTCCAAGCCTTCTTTTAGTGTTTCCAACACTCGGGTGAGTCTCCCTATCACCTCATTTGACTCCTTAATGTGCTAGCATTGAATAATTTTGCAACAAAATCCATGGATAAGAGGAAGAGAAGCTCGGCATTGAGGGGAAGAGAAGATTTTGGTTGCTGTGAATAGTAACCCAATACCAATTTCCAAAATTGACTTAGTTTAAAAAGTCAAGTAGAGTGTTGGAATTGGTTTGTGTAAAATACAAGCAATCCAAGCCTTTTACTCAACCTTCAAATCAATTCCCAAATCAAGCCTAACCACTTCCATAATTTGTCAAACAAATGATGTAAGTGAAGTGGGTCCCACCACTTTTAAATTCCGAATTTAAGTTGGCTAACTTGACACGCAACTTCACTCGGGCCCGGGTTCGATTAATTCCGAATTAAACAAATTTACCGTTCCGACTTAATTAAATCCAATTTAATTAAATAATAATGCCTCGTAATATTATTACGTAAGTCGCTTACGAATTAATTCTAAATTAATTTGTTTGCTTGAATTAAAATCCAATTTTGATTTCGCTTTGAAATCTAATTTCATTTAATATATCCAATATATTATTTTAGCCCAATTAAATAAATTAAAGAGAAAAATCCAATTTAACTATTAAAGTTATTTTTACCGATTAATTCCAAATTAATCACATTCTCTCTCTTCTAGTCGAATTAATCCCAAATTAATTCTTGCCATAATTAATCATAGATTAATTCTCTCTCTCATAATTAATCTCAGATTAATTCTGTTCGAGTCAAATGTTATCGGTGAATCTTTGGGAGTCGACCCAAGAGATCCATGGATATGTTGGCAGTAAATACGGTCATCGGACTATCCGAACACGTGCGTACCCAATACCACGTTCCTACCGATTTACAAGACATGGTTGGCTTCTAGCAAAACATCGTGCTTTCCCAATTCTCCAGAAATATTCTTTTAAGGGATACATGATCTTTGTCAGGCGTAATATACATAATATTGCGTATTACGATCCAGTATCGGATATCATATGCTAGGCCTGGGGCTGGAGTTGTGTCTGCCCCGTACGAAGCATATATCAGATCACTAACAACTAGTCTCTTTATGATCGGAAAGTCATGACCTAGTCATACTTTCCCGATGGCTATAGCACTTTAGAGTACCAGTTCTGTATCCCTACATGATCATCATCTCCATATGACTGAAGTGATACTTCCATCTCGACATCTCACCCAATACACTACGATTCTCAGTATACCCAGAAGAGGCGTACACAGAACCTGTTAAAGCCTCTGATGACCAAAACATAAGTATACTGATTGTCGCAAGTATTAGCGATGCAAGTCTTAGTTTAAGACTAAATACACCTACCCTGATTCGGATTCCCATAGACACATAGTTATACTACCAATGGGATTCCGATGAGGTCTATCCAGAGCGAAGCTGTTTCCGTACCATCGGTAAACAGAAACTCCTATTACACTTGCATGAGTATCCAATAACTAAATATATGAGAACTATGCCGTTAAGCTTCCATAACGAGCACAAGTGTAATACTAGCCTATTCCGCATTATCGATGTCCAGTCTCGATAATACTACGACTAGGGATATTTAATGATTAAACCTTACGTGGATTAATACTGTCTCATATCTTATTAATCTAGTACTAATTGTTGGACAATTATGACCCATAGAGTCACTATTTATACAGATCATGGTGTTGTTGTAAAAATTAACTATGTGGCTAAGGAGATTGCACTCTTATCATTTGTGATTATATCACCTCGATATATAAATGATAGGAGGTCCCTATGATTTGTTCCTGGACGAAGAATGATATGAGACAATATCAGTCCACGAAGGATAAATCATTAAATATCCCTAGTCAGAGTATTATCGAGATTGGACATCGATAAATACGTAAAAGACTAGTATTACACTTGTGCGCGTTGTGAGGGCACAACGTCATAGTTCTCATATATTTGGATATAGGATACTCATGCAAGTGTAATAGGAGGTTGTGTTTTTACCGATGGTACGGGAAACACCTTCGCTCTTGATAGACCCCATCGGAATTCCATTGGTAGTATGACTATGTGTCTATGGAAGTCCGAAATAAGGGTAGGTGTATTTGGCCTTAACCTGAGACTTGCACCGCTAATACTTGCGACAATCAATATACTTTGGTTGCGGTCTTCCATGGCTTTAACAGGTTCTGTGTACGCCAATGCTGGGAATATTGAGAATCGTAGTGTGTTGGGTGTGATGTCAAGACGGAAGTGTCACTCCAGTCATATGGAGATGATGGTCAAGTAGGATACGGTACTAGTACTCTTAAGTACTGCAGTCATTGGGATAAAATGACAAAGTCATGTTTATCCGATTATAGAGACTAGTTACTAGACATCCGACATGTGCTTCGTACGGGGCAGACACAATTCCAGCCCCAGGCCTAGCACGTGATCATCTGATACTGGACAGAAATATGCAATACTATGTATACTACGCCTTATATAGATCCTTTATTCCTGTAAGGATATTTCCGGAGAATTGGGTAGGCATGACGCTTTGCTAGAGGCCAACCTTGTCTTGTAATTCAGTAAAAAAGTAGTACGAGGTACTTACGTGTTCGGATAGTCCGACGACCGAATTTACTGCCAACATATCCGGGGATCTCATGGGTCGCTTCCCGAAGATTCACCGATGACGTATGACTTGCACTCTAAATTAATCTGGGATTAATTAGAAGAGAGAGAAAATTAATCTGGGATTAATTGCGAAGATATTTTATCTGGGATAAAATATCATTTAAAGAGAGATAACGATTAATTTGAAATTAATCGATAAATTAATATATTCGATATATTAAACGAGATTGGATTTCGACGCGGAATTAAAATTATATTTTAATTCGGGCGAATGAATTAATTTAGAATTAATTCGTTAGCGACGTGAATAGTGATTTCGTTAGGCGTAATCATTTAGTTACGACGCAACGGAAAATTTGTTAATTTAGAATTAACGAATCCGAGCCCGAGATTATTTGCGAGCGCATTCGTATTTCGAATTCGAGTGCGGCACACAAGTCAAATCAAGCGTAAAATCATTAGTCGCATCAAGCGTCAAATCACATGTCACTTTGAGTGATGTGACTTGACAACTTGATTGATTGATGAAGTGATGTGAGTGGTTGGTGCAATTAAAGGCTTGACTTTTTGAAAGCCAAATTCATTCCAAATGAATTTGAAATTCACATTTGTGTATAAGATACACAAATTTGGAACAACCAAATACAATTCTTTCTTTCTCTCATCTCTCTCCATTCACGCCCAAAGGGCCAAAAAACCTTCTGGTTTTCTGTTAAAATCGTGAGCAGTGGGAAGCCAAGAGTGGGATTTTGTGGCAAAATCACAAGTGCTAGCACACTTACGAGACATGCGAAGGTGATAGGGAAGTCTACCAATGAGCCGGGAATCAAATGACGAAGCTTGGAGCTTGGTTTCTTGTTGATTGAAGGTCGAAACAGTGATCACTTCACTGCCACTGCCATGAGCAGTCCATGGAGCAGAAATGGAGTTTTGTTCATCAAAGCGTCGCTCAACCGATCGATGTGAGTATTCCGCAACTTCTTCGATTTGTATTCGCACTTATTTCATGCTTATTATGATCTTGGGACCTTAATAGAAACCAACAATGGCATCTAGAGCAAGGTTTGAGCATGAAAAAGTTTAGGGCTTAAAATTTGGGTAAAAAGTTTTCAAGAATGATTTGGTTGAATTGGATGATTGAGTATGCTTAAAACATGTTGAATCGAAGATTGATTGGATCAATTTCATGAAATTGTGATTGGATCATTTTTTCCCCAAATTTTGTGTTGGCCGAATAGTGCCCTAAATGTGTTCTTGGTGAATTTTGATTTTTGATTCATTGGATGTGTTGGAAATCATTTGGGGATATTGATTTAATGTTGAATTGAATTTAATTGGATTGAATTTGATTTGGACTAAATAATTCCCCATTGCCGAGAGCTTTAGCATGTAAAATTGGGTTTGATTTTAATCAAAATGTGTTGGACATGTGATGATGAAAATGAGCATGATTAATTGTATAAATTGATGTTTTAGAAATGTTAATTTGGGTGATTAATCATGAAATACACTTTAGGTTAATTAAATGTGAAATTGGATTTTTTGTATTTAATTAATTGGGCCTTAAAATTGGATTTGGGCTTGTTATGTTGTAAATGAGCTTATTGGGCTTTGTTGTACAAAGTTGGGTTTAGGAAAAATTGGTTGGATCGAATTGGGCCCAAAATCGCATCCATAAAGCCCAAATGCAACTTAATGGACATTTAAAGTTTAATTGGGCCTAATGGGCCAAAATTGATTTCTGGGCTTATGGGGTAATTCCCGGATTGGATTTTGGTTATTCAGTTTGACCCGAGTTGACCAAAAGTCCACGCCTTAAGAAATTAATTAAAAGCCCATTGGACTTTAATTAAATTAATATTGGATATTAATTGGGCTTTGAGACCCATAGCGATTAAATTTGGAATTTAAGTCGTAAAGGTTTGTAATTAAAGTGTAGTATTTAATTTGGAATCAAATAGTGAATTAGAATTGAATGCATATTAAATTGGATTTAATGATGTAGTTTAATTTAATTCGAGAATTCGTACTTTGAGTACTTATTCGCAAAACAAGTTTGACTCGAGCAAAATCAAATCATTGTTTGAACATTGGATGATCACTAATTATCAGATTAATTAATTTGATTAGATTGATTGATCACATGCTTGTGTGAATACATGGTTGCGATGCATGAATAATGTATATCGGATGGATATTAGATGGGTGAGACAATTTTAGAAATTGTTGTAATAAATTTGATTTATTAAATTAGACCTGAGTGTCCAGCCTTATCACCTCCATATTCTTTGTATTCTCTTCTCACCTATTCCCCTCAATGTAAATGAGGTTTCCTTAGAAGTGTAGTGTAACGGGTAGAAGAAATATTTGTGCTAGCGGGAGAGAGAAATTAAGAGATTTGATCTAGTATCATTGTGTAAAGTATCCATCCGCATATCATTATTATTTTACATATGCGCTTTATTATGTGTTTAGAATGCATGTTTAAGGGTGTATGATGATGAGACCTAACAAAGATAATAAATTGGTTGCCAATTTGCACTCGAAAAACCCTCGCAAAATATTAAGCGTCTTTCCTTCCATTGAGTGATTCTCACTCAAGATCCGAGACTGGCATTGGCTTGTTGGCCAAAGTCAAGGCCTTTGTCCGTCGATGATGTGTTTGAATCACGAAGGCTTTGTTCCATATTGGTGTCTTGTCCAAGTTGTGGTTTGTTGGCCAAAGTCAAGACCACTTCTTGTCCATCGACATTGATTACGAAGCTTTCCATGGTCAATGGGTCGCGCTTAACTGGGATCACTAAGTTTGTTGTGCCAAATCCAAAGCTTAGTTGATTCAGAGGAAAAAGGTTAGGTAATACATTGGATGTATTGGCATATATAAGATATATGTTTCGGACTTGGATGTCCCCCTACTGGATCTAGGAATTGGATTGGATCCAATTGATCTTAGAGATCTACCTAGTTAATTATCATACAATTTGTTAGCCAAAGTCAAGATTGTGTGATATTTAACGGGATCCTAGCCCGCTAGGAAACACGGTTTCCCGAGTACCCGACAGAGGGTTAGTGGCTCGCCGAAAAATAGTGGGAGGCAAGAATTGAATTTGCAATATTCGTTTAATTACTTGCCATACGCGCTCAAACAAATATCATTCGTCAAAAAAAAAAATTAAATGTTAGTTGGACTAATATTTAAATCGTTGTTTTAATTAATAGTTGGCCTATATTCAAACTATTCATTTATAGTTGATTTTATAATTGGATTATAGTAATCAATATAATTGATTTTAATCTATTAAATTATAGTTGATTAAATAGTTGGACTATTGTAATCATTATAATAAATAGTACCTAAATCGTTGATTAAATAGTTGGACTATTAGAATCAAGATATAAATTGAAAGATTGACATTTAAAACATAATCCTAAGGAAAATGTATTTAAATGGTTTAATTTTCAAAATTGGGAATAATTTCAGGAGGGTCCTGGAAAATAATAAGTTACTTTATTTGATAAAATAACATATTATGTCTAAGCCCGGAGTTGAACAATTAGTAGAGCATAATCTTTGGAAGATTAATGTGATGATAACTTTAATGCTTAATCCATTGTACTTACCACAATAGACTCCTTAATTTCTTTGTCAGAACTAACGGTTAGATCCTTAAAGTATGATAATGAAATTGAAGGATCTTCATAGATATATTTTAGATCTTAGAAGTACTAAATTGCAATGAATAACTCTTGGAGAGTTGATGACTATTCTCAAGGAGATAAAGTCAAAGTTTGCAATTAGGCAAGTAGCGCAAGGCGCACCTTACTTCGATATTCTAGAAGGCCAAGGCTTGGCCAAAGGCTTCTGGAGTGTTGAAAAGGGCAAAGGCAAAATCATTATAATCTTCTAGGAAGATAAATAACATATCCTACAATGTCTGCCTAAATGTGGCAAACGGGATCGCGGAAGCGTGACTGCCTTTTGGACAAAGCAGACATGAAGGAATTGAAGAACGAGCAACGAAAAATTCGTTAATTTAGAATTAACGAACCCGAGCCCGAGATTATTTGCGAGCGCATTCGCATTTCGAATTCGAGTGCGGCACACAAGTCAAATCAAGCGTCAAATCATTAGTCGCATCAAGCGTCAAATCACATGTCACTTTGAGTGATGTGACTTGACAACTTGATTGATTGATGAAGTGATGTGAGTGGTTGGTGCCATTAAAGGCTTGACTTTTTGAAAGCCAAATTCACTCCAAATGAATTTGAAATTCACATTTGTGTAAGCTCATTCTTGGTCAGGGTAGACAACTATTTCTCACTCATGTGACCGAGTCTCTGGTTCTATAGATTTTGAGAAGCCTATTTTTCAGCTACATTGAGGCTGTCTGCACAAATCTTAACATGAGTCTTGTATAGTGTGTCACAAACATGTCATCGGGCGACAACCATGACAACTTTTTTCATTCTCCATGTGCCATTTCTGAAGTGACTTTCATAGCCATGTTTATCAAGGACTATCTCTAAGAGTACATTCAGCCGAAGTTCTGGAACATACATGATATCCTTCAAAATTAATGTACACTTGACATTTGTCCGCAATTGAATTTGACCAATTCCTACTATCTTGGAGGAACTGATATTTCCTATCTTCACTGAACCAAAGACTCATGTTTTGTATGTTTTGAAGAAATCTTTGTGAAGAGTGGCGTGGTAGGATGTTTCAGTATCTACTACCCACTCAATAGCTTGGGCTGCGGTGTGAAGGCATGCATGTTCCTACTTGGAGCATATGGCTATATCTCATTGGAAAACTACTAGTGTCTTTCATTCATTAATCTGCAGTTGGTAATTTCTTTGGCAATACTCTCGTTGCAGTTTTCCGCAATTCTTATTTAAGCGGCCTTCTATGCCACAATGGTAGCATTTATAGGTAGATATACTTCTATATGAGGATATACCTCTGGTTGTGCTTCTGCCTCTCTCATTTTTTCTTATTTGATGTCTTCCTCGAGTCTCTGTGACGAAGCATTCTGTTTGTTATGAGCCAATGTCTTTTCTCCTGAACTCTTCAAATGACTGGGCATTTTATGGCTTCCAAAACACATTAGAAGTATAGGTTTGGAGAGAAAGCAAATCAATTAGAGCAAGTTTGAAGAATCTTGGAAGATTAAGGTAATTTTTTTTTAATTCTTTAACTTAGATTCTTTTGCTCTAATTTATGGCATATGATATTGTACTTGTTTTCCCCTCTTGAATGATGTGTTGTGATAGTTGGTTGCCAAATTAAATAAATACTTGCATTTGTATAAATTTATAAAGCCTAATTAGTGTAATTTTGGCTTAATTTGGTTATTTGTGTTAGTGTCCTAGACATGCCACGGGATCTCTAAGCGTGATTCGTGTGTGAATAAAATTAAAAATAAGTTACGGAGGACTTACATTGATCGGTTGAGTTCAAAACTTTTTCTTGGATGATGGAAGCTCCAAGCCTTCTTTTAGTGTTTCCAACACTCGGTTGAGTCTCCCTATCACCTTCATTTGACTCCTTAATGTGCTAGCATTGAATAATTTTGCAACAAAATCCATGGATAAGAGGAAGAGAAGCTCGGCATTGAGGGAGAATAGAAGATTTGGTTGCTGTGAATAGTGACCCAATACCAATTTCCAAAATTGACTTAGTTTAAATAGTCAAGTAGAGTGTTGGAATTGGTTTGTGTAAAAAACAAGCAATCCAAGCCTTTTACTCAACCTTCAAATCAATTCCAAAATCAAGCCTAACCACTTCCATAATTTGTCAAACAAATGATGTAAGTGAAGTAGGTCCCACCACTTTTAAATTTCGAATTTAAGTTGGCTAACTTGACACGCAACTTCACTCGGGCCCGAGTTCGATTAATTCCAAATTAAACGAATTTGCCGTTGCGACTTAATTAAATCCAATTTAATTAAATAATAATGCCTCGCAATATTATTACGTAAGTCGCTTACGAATTAATTCTAAATTAATTTGTTTGCTTGAATTAAAATCCAATTTTAATTCTGCTTTGAAATCTAATTTCATTTAATATATCCAATATATTATTTTAGTCCAATTAAATAAATTAAATAGAAAAATCCAATTTAACTATTAAATTTATTTTTACCGATTAATTCCAAATTAATCGCATTCTCTCTCTTCTAGTCGAATTAATCCCAGATTAATTCTTGTCGTAATTAATCATAGATTAATTCTCTCTCTCATAATTAATCCCAGATTAATTCTGTTCGAGTCAAATGTCTTTGGTGAATCTTTTTTAGGCGACCCAAGAGATCCCTGGATATGTTGGCAGTAAATACGGTCATCGGACTATTTGAACACGTGCGTACCCAATACCACGTTCCTACCGATTTACAAGACATGGTTGGCTTCTAGAAAAACATCGTGCTTTCCCAATTCTCCAGAAATATTCTTTTAAGGGATACATGATCTTTGTCAGGCGTAGTATACATAGTATTGCATATTACGATCCAGTATCGGATATCATATGCTAGGCCTGGGGCTGGCGTTGTGTCTGCCCCGTACGAAGCATATATCGGATCATTAGCAACTAGTCTCTTTATGATCGGAAAGTCATGACCTAGTCATACTTTCCTGATGGCTATAGCACTTTAGAGTACCAGTTTTGTATCCCTACATAATCATCATCTCCATATGACTGAAGTGATACTTCCATCTCGACATCTCACCCAATACACTACGATTCTCAGTATACCCAGAAGAGGCGTACACAGAACCTGTTAAAGCCCCGGATGACCAAAACCAAAGTGTACTGATTGTCGCAAGTATTAGCGATGCAAGTCTTAGGTTAAGCCTAAATACACCTACCCTGATTCGGATTCCCATAGACACATAGTCATACTACCAATGAGATTCTGATGGGTCTATCCAGAGCGAAGCTGTTTTCGTACCATCGGTAAACATAAACTCCTATTACACTTGCATGAGTTTCCAATACCCAAATATATGAGAACTATGTCGTTAAGCTTCCATAACGCGCACAAGTGTAATACTAGCCTATTCCGTATTATCGAAGTCCAGTCTCGATAATACTACGACTAGGGATATTTAATGATTAAACCTTACGTGGATTAATATTGTCTCATATCTTATTAATCCGGTACTAATTGTTGGACAATTATTACCCATAGCATCACTATTTATACAGATCATGGTGTTGTTGTACAAATTAACTATGTGGCAAAGGAGATTGCACTCTTATCATTTGTGATTAGATAACCTATATATATAAATGATAGGAGGTCCATATGATTTGTTCCTGGACGGAGAATGATATGAGCCATATCAGTCCACGAAGGATAAATCATTAAATATCCCTAGTCAGAGTATTATCGAGATTGGACATCGATAAATACGTAAAAGACTAGTATTACACTTGTGCGCGTTGTGAGGGCACACCGGCATAGTTCTCATATATTTGGGTATAGGATACTCATTCAAGTGTAATAGGAGGTTGTGTTTTACCGATGGTAAGGGAAACAGCTTCGCTCTGGATAGACCCCCTCGGAATTCCATTGGTAGTATGACTATGTGTCTATGGAAGTCCGAAATCAGGGTAGGTGTATTTGGTCTTAACCTGAGACTTGCACCGCTAATACTTGCGACAATCAATATACTTTGGTTGCGGTCGTCCATGGCTTTAACAGGTTCTGTATACGCCAATGCTGGGTATATTGAGAATCGTAGTGTGTTGGGTGTGATGTCAAGACGTAAGTGTCACTCCAGTCATATGGAGATGATGGTCACGTAGGATACGGTACTAGTACTCTTAAGTACTACAGTCATCGGGATAAAATGACAAAGTCAGGTTTATCCGATTATAGAGACTAGTTACCAGACATCCGACATGTGCTTCGTACGGGGCAGACACAATTCCAGCCCCTGGCCTAGCACGTGATCATCCGATACTGGACAGAAATACGCAATACTACGTATATTACGCCTGATATAGATCCTTTATTCCTGTAAGGATATTTCCGGAGAATTGGGTAGGCATGGCGCTTTGCTAGAGGCCAACCTTGTATTGTAAATCAGTATACACGTAGTACGAGGTACTTACGTGTTCGGATAGTCCGACGACCGAATTTACTGCCAACATATCCGGGGATCTCATGGGTCGCTTCCCGAAGATTCACCGATGACGTATGACTTGCACTCTAAATTAATCTGGGAAAATTAATCTGAGATTAATTGCAGAGATATTTTATATGGGAAAAAATATCATTTAAAGAGAGATAACGATTAATTTGGAATTAATCGATAAATTAATATATTCGATATATTAAACGAGATTGGATTTCAACGCGGAATTAAAATTAGATTTTAATTCGGGCGAACGAATTAATTTAGAATTAATTCGTTAGCGACGTGAATAGTGATTTCGCTAGGCGTAATCATTTAGGTACGACGCAACGGAAAATTCATTAATTTAGAATTAACGAACCCGAGCCCGAGATTATTTGCGAGCGCATTCCCATTTCGAATTCGAGTGCGGCATGCAAGTCAAATCAAGCGTGAAATCATTAGTCTCATCAAGCGTCAAATCACATGTCACTTTGAGTGATGTGACTTGACAACTTGATTGATTGATGAAGTGATGTGAGTGGTTGGTGCCATTAAAGGCTTGACTCTTTGAAAGCCAAATTCATTCCAAATGAATTTGAAATTCACATTTGTGTATAAGATACACAAATTTGGAACAACCAATTACAATTCTCTTTTTCTCTCATCTCTATCCATTCACGCCCAATGGGCCAAAAAACCTTCTGGTTTGCTGTTAAAATCGTGAGCAGTGGGAAGCCAAGAGTGGGATTTTGTGGCAAAATCACAAGTGCTAGCACACTTACGAGACATGCGAAGGTGATAGGGAAGTCTACCAATGAGCCGGGAATCAAATGAGGAAGCTTGGAGCTTGGTTTCTTGTTGATTGAAGGCCGAAACAGTGAGCACTTCACTGCCACTGCCATGAGCAGTCTATGGAGCAGAAATGGAGTTTTTGTTCGTCAAAGAGTCGCTCAACCGATCGATGTGAGTATTCCGCAACTTCTTCGATTTGTATTCGCACTTATTTCATGCTTATTATTGATCTTGGGACCTTAATAGAAACCAACACTAATCATATGGACTTTTATCATTTATATATCCAAGTAATCCAATTACAAATGATAAAAGAGCAATTTCCTTTGTAACATAGTTAATTTGTACAACAACACCATGTTCTGTACAAATAGTGATGCTATGGATCATAATTATCCAACAATCTCCCACTTGGCCTATAGCCAATCACTCAAGTGTCCAACACCTGAACTATGTACGGGTCGCTCAAACTTCTGCTGAGAAATAGCTTTCGTCAGCGGATTTGGAAGGTTATCATCTGATGCGATTTATCGATCATCACATCGCCACGATGTATGATCTCATGAATAAGATGAATTAGTCGAAGTACATACTTGGATCGTTGATGAGACCACGATTCTTTAGACTATGTTGTAGCCTAGCTCAGCTGCTAACAGAACTACTCCTAATCCAATTAGGAATTTTATAGATCCAAAATGCTTCTTATGCTGCCTCAGCTGCAGCAATATTCCATTTTTATTATTTAATCGGCAACAGTATATTGCTTGGAAGATTTCCAGCTCACTGTTCCGTTATTCAAACTAAATATGTACCCTTATTGCGACTTACAGTCGTCTTTATCGGTTTGGAAACTTGCAGCGGTGAACCCAGTTACCTCAAGTTCTCGTTTCCCTATATTCTCATAAAGCATCCTTAGTTTATCCAAGATACTCAAGGATGTTCTTTACTCAATCCAGTGACCATCACATGGATGGGCCTGATTGTGACTGCATATACTTAAAGCATATGAGACATCAGGTTGCATACATATCAAAACGTACGAATTCTGGGAGGGTATCAGCAGCTTTCTAGATCTATCCCAGTAGATCTTTATTCACAGAATAAAGCTTGCTTCTCCCATGTATTCCATGGAGAATTTTATGAAAGCCAAGCTTTCACTGATTGTACTATGGGAATGTCATTGCTGAGAAGCAATACATCATCAATGTATAGGACATTGATTATCGGTGCGCTCCCACTAACCCTCTTATATACACAAGAATCATCTTCGTTTTGAATTAAATCATATACCATAATGATTAGATCAAAATGATGGTTCCAAGAATTCAATGCTTGCTTCAATCTATAAATGGATCGATTAAACTTGCAAACCTTATTTGTATGTTTAGGCACGATAAAACCATCAGGATGTTGCATACAAACATCCTCCAAAAGGTTTCCGTTAAGGAAAACGGTCTTGGAGTCCAGCTGTCATATTTCATAAACGAAAAATGCAGAAATAGAAAGCATTATCCGAATGGATTTAATCATGGCAACATGTGAAAAGGTTTCGTCGTAGTCGAAACTATGTCGTTGACAATACCCTTTCTGTATAAGCCTAACTGAATACATATATATGTTGCCATCCATGTCTGTTTTCCTTGAAGACTTATATAGTACCAATAGGCACAATGCCTTCTGGTACATCAACCAGTATCCAAACTTGGTTGGTATACATGGAATCCATTTCGGACTTCATGGAACTTTTCCATAAAAGGAGTCGATACCTTGTATCGTTTCCTCATACGTAGTCGGTTCGTCTTCCTCAATAAGATTAATATCTACATGAGGTGAGATCAGAAACCCATACCTCCCAGGTTGTTTTCTGACTCTCTCCGACATACGCAATTCTTGTATATTCGAAGATTGTGGTACAGTTTCATCCCTAATGAACTGTTCATGTTCCGTAAGGGATCGGTACCTGGAATAGTATCACTTCGATTTTCATCGAGTTTTACTTTCCTCCCACTTACCACTGCATTTAGGAATTCCTCTTCGAGGAAAACTGCATGGAGAGCAACAAATACATTGTTTTCTTGTGAGTTGTATAAGTACTATACTTTGGTTTCCCTAGGATAACCTACAAATAGGCACTTATCCGATTTGGGTTCAAGTTTGGTATCATCCTAACATTTAGTGTATGCCCAACATTCCCAAATCTTCAGGAATGAGAAACCCGATTTCTTTCCTGTTCATATCTAATATGAAGTATGTCTAACTGATTTTCATGGAATCTTATTCAAAATAAGTATTGCACTGTTTAATACGTATCCTTAGAAGGAAATTGGTAGCTCAGAGCGACTCATCATTAACCTTACTATTTCCAACTAAGTTTGGTGTCTCCGTTCGGTCACATCGTCCAACTGAGGTGTTCCGGGAGGAGTCCACTGTGAAAGAATACTATACTCTTTCAAGTAATTTTGAAACTCATATGTTTAAGTATTATCCACCATGGTCCAACCATAATGTATACTTTTACCGGTCTGTTTTTCTACTTCGTGTCGAAACTCTTTCAATTTCTGAAAAGTTTCCGACTTGTGTTTCATAAAATACACATGACCATAACGCGATGCCACATCCGTAAAGGTTACAAAGTATTCATATCCACCTCTAGCTTAGCTAGACATGGGCCCACTTACGTCACTATGAATGAGGGTTAACAGATCGGTGGCACTTGCACCTTTACCATGTTAAAAGTGTTTTAGGCACTTTGCCTAATAAACATGATTCGTAGACATCATTTGAATTAGGATCAAATTCGTCCTAGTATCAATTCTTCGAAAGTGTGGATATACGAGTCTTGTTAATGTGTCGTATACAACAATGCCACAAATAAGTCTCATCTGATTTACTCAGTTTGAGCCTTTTGTTCGTCATTTTATATGTTTGAGATTCATTTATATTCTAAATATAAATACGGTTATTCACATCTAATGTGTATATCTCAATATCATCTTTATAAACAAAACACCCAGTGTTCTGGAACATAAAGGTATACCCGCAACGGGTTGTACTAGATATAGAGATAATGTTTCTAGTCAAACTAGGTACATTATAACACTTTTCTAATTTAAGTACATGCTCAAATGGCAGTTCCAAAACTTAGGTTCCTACAGCTAAAACAGTGACTCTCGTCCCGTTTCTAACTCGCAGGTTAATCTCATCTGAAGCCAGTCTCCTGCTAATCAGCAGATTTTGCACATCAGTACATATATTTATGTATGTTCCACATCCAGTATCAAAATCCAATTTTAAAACTGGTAGTGGACATATTTATAAAAAACATACCTAAAGCCGGAGCCTTGCCCCACCTTCACTTCCTTCATGTCTGCCTTATCCATACGGTAGTCACACTTTCAGTGACCCCGTTTGCCACAGTTTAGACAGACATTTTGGGATATGTCATTTGTCTTCCCATAAGACTGTGACGATTTAGCCTTGCCATTTTCTTCACACCCCCAGAAGCCTTCGGCCAAGCCTTGGCCTTTTGGAATGTCGAAGTAAGATGCGCTTTGTGTTTCTTGCCCTTTTAGAAGCTCTGGCTCTGCCTCCTTAAGCATAGCCATTAACTCTCCAAGAGTTTTCTCTTGGTTCATGATGAACCCCCCAGCATTCGGGCAGAGACTGTAAGATCAAATCTTTGGAAGTCTCAACCTCGTAGGTAATGCCCAGCTAACCTAGTTTTTCGATGTCAGCAATCATCTGCGACACCTAGTGCTCGACAGATGTACCATCTGACATACGCGAGCGAAAGAGCTACTTTTGCAATTCGTACTTCTAAGATCTAAGAATAGATCTATGAAGATCCTTTAATTTCAACATCATGGTATAAGGATCTAATCCTTAGTTCTGATGATGAAATTAAAGAGTCATTGCAGCAAGCATAACAAATTGAGCACTAAAGTTATGAGTCTTCCAAAGCTCATGCTCCACTATTTTCTCAACTCCGGGCTCAAGCCCGAGAGGTTTCTCTATCAAATAGAGTAACTTCTCAACTCCCAGGACTATCCTGAGATTCTTTTCCCAATCTGGAAAATTAAAGTCATAAAGATATTTTCACCCATGATTATGTCCTTTGACGCTAATCTTTCAAGTCATCTTGATTGCTATAGTCCAACTATCTAATCAACGATTTCGGGTACAATCTAATGTAATGATTACTATAGTCTAACTATATAATTAACTACAATTTGATTGGTTACTTTCAAATGTATTGATTACTATAGTTCAACTATATAACCAACTACAAATGAAGTAGTTTGAATACAGTCCAAATGTTCAATTAAAACAACAATTGAATATTAGTCCAACTAATATATTTATATTTTAATGACGACTAATAAAATGAGCGCGTATTGGCAAGTATCTAAACGAAATTACAAATTTAATACTTGTCTCCCACTATTTTTCGGTGAGCCTCTAACCCTCTGTGAAGTACTCGGGAAACCTAGTTTCATAGTGGGCTAGAATCCAGTTAAATAGCACACAACCTTGACTTTGGCCAACAAGCTGTATGAAACTTAACTAGGTAGATCTCGAAGATCAATTGGATCCCATCTAATTCCTAGATCCAGTAGGTGGACCTCCAAGTCCAAAACATATATCCAATATATGTAAATATATCCAATATATTTCCTAACCTTTTTCCTTTGAATCAACTAAGCCTTGGCTTTGGCTCAACAAGCTTAATTAAACCAGTTAAGCATGACCCATTGACAGTGGGAAAGCTTCGTAATCGAGGTCGATGAACAAAAAGTGACCTTGACTTTGGCCAACAAATCACAACTTGCTCAAGACATACGATATGGTATAAAGCTTTCGTTATTCAAACACATCTGCGATGGACAAAGGTCTTGAATTTGGCCAACAAACCAATGTCAATCTTGGATCTTGAGAGAGAATCACTCAATGGAAGGAAAAACTCTTAATATAAAATGAGGCTTTTTGTCGTGTAAATTGGCAACCAATTTATTATCTTTGATTAGGTCTCATCATACACCCTTAAGCATGCATTCTAAAAGCATAATAAGGCGCGAATAAATTAATAATGATATGCGGATAAATATATAACAAATTGTTCCTAGAACAAATCTCTCACTTTCCTCTCTCCCGCTAGCACTATTCATACTTCTACCCAATTACATAATACTTCTAAAGAAACCTCATTTACATTGAGGGTAATTGGTGAGAAGATAAATACAAAGAGATAAGGAGATAATAGGCTGGCCACGCAGGTCCAATTTAATAAATTCTAAATTTATTACAACAATTTCCAAAATTACCCTCACCCTTCTAATATCCATCTGATATACATTATTCATTCATACATCCAAGTATTCACACAAAGCATGTTATTCAATCAATCTAATCCAATTAATTAATCTTTGAATTAATGACCATCCAATGTTCAAAACAATTTGATTTGCGCAAGTCCAACTCGTTTAAGAATAAATACTCAAAGTACGTATTCTTGAATTATATCGAACTACAATTTTTAATCCAATTTAAATTATATTCAATACTAATTCATATTGAATTCCAAATTAAATAATTACACTTTCAATAGTGTCTTTTAGACTTGGATTCCAAATCCAATTTTAACGGGTCTCAAAGGTCCAATTAGTATCCAATACTATTCAATTAAAGTCCAATGGGCTTTAATTAATTCTTTAGGCATGGGCTTTGGCCAGTATGGATCAAACCCAAGATGCCAAGGCCCAATTAGGAATAACCATGTGCCAAAAATCAATTTAGGCCCAATTAAATCATTAAAGGCCTAATATCATACTTTGGACTTTATGGAAATGGTTTAGGCCCAATTGGATCCAACCCAATTGACCAAAACCAAACTTGGACCAACCAGCCCATTAAGCCCAATTAAAACAAATTAAATTAATACATCATTCCAAATTACATATTAATTCAATTAAAGTGCAATCACCATAATTAATTAATTAACCTAATATTTCCAAAACATCAATTTAATCTAATTAATCATGCATAATACCCAATTCATGTCCAACATAAAATGAGGCAAAATCAATCCTCCAACAACATGCATAGCTCACGGCAAAGGCAATAAAAAATCATTCAATTTGATTTCAATCCAATTTAAATCAACATTCAATATCTCTATCATGCCATTTAAAACATCCAATTGTCAAATTCCAAAATTACCATGACCAATTCCTATGGTTTAATCAATTTTTTACAAAATCAATCATGCATAACTCCAAGTCATCATCATCCAACCATGTCCAAACAACCAATTTAGGCATTTACAAGCTCCAAGCAAAAATCCTCAAATAAAGTCTATAAACCCTAGAAATTAAATCATACTTAGATCTCGCTCTGATACCATTGTTAGTGTCCTAGACATTCCACGGGATCTCTAAGCGTGATTCGTGTGCGAATAAAATCAAAAATAAGTTGCGGAGGACTTACATTGATCGGTTGAGTTCAAAACTTTTTCTTGGATGATGGAAGCTCCAAGCCTTCTTTTAGTGTTTCCAACACTCGGGTGAGTCTCCCTATCACCTTCATTTGACTCCTTAATGTGCTAGCATTGAATAATTTTGCAACAAAATCCATGGACAAGAGGGAGAGAAGCACAACATTGAGGGAGAAGAGAAGATTTTGGTTGATGTGAATAGTAACCCAATACCATTTTCCAAAATTTACTTAGTTTAAATAGTCAAGTAGAGTGTTGGAATTGGTTTGTGTAAAATACAAGCAATCCAAGCCTTTTACTCAACCTTCAAATCAATTCCAAAATCAAGCCTAACCATTTCCATCATTAGTCAAACAAATTATGTAAGTGAAGTGGGTCCCATCACTTTTAAATTTCGAATTTAAGTCGGCTAACTTGACACGCAACTTCATTATCGATGGCTATAGCACTTTAGAATACCAGTTCTGTATTAGCCTATTCCGCATTATTGATGTCTAGTCTCGATAATACTACGACTAGGGATATTTAATGATTAAACCTTACGTGGATTAATACTGTCTCATATCTTATTAATCCGGTACTAATCATATGGAGTTTTATCATTTATATATCCAGGTAATCCAATTACAAATGATAAAAGAGCAAGTTCCTTTATCACATAGTTAATTTGTACAACAACACCATGTTCTGTACAAATAGTGATGCTATGGGTCATAATTATCCAACAATTTGATAACTAGTAGCCATTCTAGAGTTGTCATGCCACTCAATGATAACCTAGAATTGTTCTTGAGTTGTTTCAGAATGGTGAGACTTGGTTGATGTTAGAAAGTTTGGATTAAAGAATAAATTTGGATTTATTTCACTTAATTTTATTAATTGAAAAATTAGGGTCAATGCCTAATTTTTAATTTGGGGATAATTATGTCTTGATGTAAATTGGAGTGTATTTGATGCACAAATCATTTGGGTAGTGTTTTGGAAACACCTAATTATGTATTTGACAAATTAGGACCAAATAATAAAAATGCTAAAACTTTACTTTTAGTTATGATTTCTATTTTATGGTTTATTTAGATTTTGAAATCTGATTGTGGTTATTAAAATAAATTAGTTTATTTTAATAATTTAAAAAAAATTATTGAAATCAAAAATTTTGATTTTTCGCCTTCCGCTACTCGTCCCGAGAAAACCATAAAACCGCCAATAATACAGTCATTTGTGGTCAGTGGCAAAATTAGAAATCCTCCCTTGTCCCTTTTTCATTCTTCCTTCTTTTCTTTCGGCCACCATTCCTCATTCTTTTTCCCTTTTACATTCCTTTTTTCCAATCTCTCTTCTTCATTTCCATGCTCTCTTTTTCAACGCTCTCACTTTTTTCTCTCTTTTGACTATAAGCTCATGGGAAAAGGGTCATTTTCCCTTCCATTTCCTATCTCCCCTGTTTTTGATTTTTTGGTGGTTTTTATTATCTATAATTGTGGATCCACTCAAAGTAGTGGTGGCAATCCAACATTTGTGTTGGTTTTTCATGTTTTTTGTAAGAATAATAGCTCTTTTATTCAATTTAAAGAAGTTTTGTTCGAGTTAATTAGGTAGATCTAAAATAATACTGGAAGTGAACGCTACAAGTTGGAGCTTTATAATTATTTTAAGGCATCAGTAAATCTAATAGATTTATAAATTTTCTTATAATAGATTGTATATTGGGCCAAAGTAAAATGTTGTATTCAATTTGTGCATTATGTTATTATACTTCTAGTTAGTAATATGTATTTACCGACATTGCACTGAGATTAGAAGACAAGGCGATCCTGTAATTCCTCTTGTAACTAAATAGTTTAGGTGTAAATTTGTTTTCCTACTAGTTATGGAGAATGTTGGAAAATGCTTATGAGTAAGCATTTGGAGGCACAATTTCAAGCATGGTCCACTTCGTGTTAGTGGTTGTCATTGAATGATTTGGATACTCCTCCGTGAGTAGTTCAAATTGTATATTCATATGCTTAAAATGGTGCTTGGGTGAATGAGAAATTGTTGCTCAAAGTTCACCCATTGGTGTTGGAAAATAAAGAGAAATCTGCTTGTCCCACATGGGAAAGCTATTAGAGAGAAGTTGTGCTTATATATGATTACTCATTTGTAGATGGGTAAGAGTTATAAGGATAAAGGCTCTCTCTACGTGCGCGCGCAAGGGGGTGCAAATCAAAATCCGATCAGGCCTGACTCGTGTGCACCCGCGCGTCCAGCGTACACGAATGCCGGACCAAATTGTGCGGGCCCGGCCCATCCAATTTTTGCAAGTCTCTTTATTTTTTCCAAGCATTTTGAAGTTCCATAACAGTTAATTTAATTTTATTAAATTAAGTCGGTGGTTACTTCAAGTGAAAGGCCTCACATTTATGAGATTTAATTGGCATGCATATTTATTTTCCTTCTATAAAGGCATGCAGTGTTTTCGTTTTTTAATAGGACATATACGATACACACAGAACACACAACAGTCCTCGGTTTTCTTTGTTTTTGTTTGGGAAGAGTTCAAACACTTTAGTGGTTAGTTGGGAACGGGTTTTGGTGGTGCCCATACTCATTCGTTTTCCGTTGCATCCTGGGAAACAAACGTCTCACGTTCTACGGCACCTTCTGTAGGGGACAAATTTGTTTTAAGGAGATTGTTGGCATCAACAAGCCTCGGGAAAGAGAAGCAGTGGTTTAGTTCTGACTCAACATTGTCTTCAGTGGTTCGGTCAGAGGCAGACGACATCATCAGCGTCAGAGGCTCGCTTTCATCGCATCAGAGGCTCGCTTTCATCGCGTCAAAGGCTCGTTTTTCGACTTCAGAGGCTCGCTCTCGACTTCAGCAGACAGAGGCACAAAGCTTTCAGAGGCAGACGCATAAAACTCGGGTCTGCCTTCAGGGTCTGCCGTCAGACGCATCTCCAGTGTCTGCTCCAGGGTCTTCCGTCAGACGCATCAGGGTCTGCCGTCAGGCGCATCTCTAGGGTCTACATCAGGGCCTGATTCGCTCGTGGGTCTGAATCACTCCGTTGGGTCTGTTTCAGAGTCTGCTCAGTGGGTCTGCTCATCAGGGTCATAGTCTGCTCAACATGGTCTGATTCAGTAGTCAGAGGCTAATTCGGATTTTTCCAATTACCAATAAATATTTGTAATATTTGTACTACAGTCTTAAAATAAATTCGACTCTGTGGATATGGAAAACAGTCCAAACTCAGTAGATCCGAATGTGGCAGCCTCTTCGGCTGGCCAGAATGTTGTGGCAGCCCTTGTGGCTGGCCAAATTGCAGTGGCAGCCTCTTCGACTGGCCAACATGCTACAGCATCTGGGCTTAATATGGCAGCCTCTGTAGCTGGCCAAAGTGTTGCTGCCTCTATGGCTAGACAACCAGTTGGACATGTGAGCCATGTCAATCCTGCTGCGGAAAAACCTGAAAAATTCAGTGGACAGAATTTCAAACGGTGGCAACAGAAAATTTTTTTCTACTTGACCACATTGAACCTTGCGAGGTTCCTCAAGGAAGATGCTCATGTACCACGGGGGTGAGATTGATATCCAAGTGATCAGTGCGATCGATGCTTGGAAACATTCTGAATTCCCATGTCAGAATTATTTGCTGAATGGGCTAAGTTATTCTTTGTACAGTGTGTACGCCGGAATGAAAACAGCAAAAGGGCTTTGGGAATCTTTAGATCGGAAATATAAAACTGAGGATGCCGGTACTAAGAAATTTATCGTAGGCCGATTCCTAGATTTTAAGATGGTTGATTCCAAAACTATGATAGCCAGATCTACAATGGAATCGAAATTCATTGCATTAGATAAGTGTGTTGAAGAAGCTGAATGGCTTCAAAATTTTCTAGAGGATATTCCAAGTTTGCCTAAGCCAGTGCCAGCAATTTGCATTCATTGCGATAGTCAATCTGCAATTGGAATGACACATAACAATATGTATAATGGTAAGTCTAGACATATTCATCGTAGACACAATACTGTTAGACAACTACTCTCTACTGGAGTTATTTCGATTGACTATGTAAAGTCAAAGGATAACATTTCGGATCCGCTAACCAAAGGGTTAAACAGAGAGTTAGTTGTAAAATCATCGAGGGGAATGGGACTAAAGCCCATTAGATAAATGTTTATTACGAAGGAAAACCCAACCTTGTTGACTGGAGATCCCAAGATCTAGGTTCAATGGGACAACCTACTCGTAAAGGACATAATTGGTTCACTGTGGGGGTTACCCTCTAGTCCATTCCTATGGTGAAATGAAACAGTGATGCTCATATGGATAGAGGTTAAGCAAAGGCTTTTAATGATTCTTATGCGTCGGGAATCCGAGCAGAGTATTACGAGATACTCTTAAATAAGAAATCACATATGTGAGAGAGAAATTGGGCCGCTTCAAAGGGAATTGTACGGGGCTCAATTCTTAGAAACTCTCAGAGAACTAGGTTGATGTTCATGGCCAAATGAACATAATAATGAGAACTCAGATGTGTTAGGTAAAACATCTGTGTGATATATGTTTTCAATTTACATGAACGGCAATATAGTTCAATGACATCGCGTCCACTGTCAGCCAGTAAATGAGATATATTTTCACAATGGAAGGTTCAAAGGCTGAGGCCTACCTATCCTATGCAGGTGTTGAAACATTGAACTCTTCTAGGTCAAAATAAAATGCTTTATAAAATATTTTTATTTGACATTTTTTCGCCAATTTCATTCATGTGGGGGATTGTTGGAAAATGCTTATGAGTAAGCATTTTGAGGCACAATTTCAAGCATAGTCCATTTCGTGTTAGTGGTTGTCATTGAATGATTCGGATACTCCTCCGTGAGTAGTTCGAAATGGTATATTCATATGCTTAAAATGGTGCTTGGGTGAATGATAATTGTTGCTCAAAGTTCACCCATTGGTGTTGGAAAATAAAGAGAAATGTGTTTGTCCCACATGGGAAAGCTATTAGAGAGAAGTTGTGCTTATATATGATTACTCATATGTAGATGGGTAAGAGTTATAAGGATAGAGGTTCTCTCTACGTGCGCACGCAGGGGGGGTGCAAATCAAAATTCGATCAGGCCTGACTCGTGTGCACCCGCGCGTCCTGCGTACATGAATGTCAGACCAAATTTTGCGGGCCCGGCCCAGCCAATTTTTGTAAGTCTCTTTATTTTTTCCAAGCCTTTTGAAGTTCCATAACAGTTAATTTAATTTTATTAAATTAAGTTGGTGGTTACTTCAAGTGAAATGCCTCACATTTATGAGATTTAATTGACATGCATATTTATTTTCCTTCTATAAAAGGCATGCAGTGTTTTCGCTTTTTAATAGGACATATACGATATACAGAACACACATCAGTCCTCGGTTTTCTTTGTTTTTGTTTGGGAAGAATTCAAACACTTTAGTGGTTCGTTGGGAACGGGTTTTGGTGGTGCCCATACTCGTTCGTTTTCCGTTGCATCCTGGGAAACAAACGTCTCACGTTCTACTGCACCTTCGGTAGGGGACGAATTTGTTTTAAGGAGATTGTTGGCATCAACAAGCCTCGGGAAAGAGAAGCAGTGGTTCGGTTCTGACTCAACATTGTCTTCAGTGGTTCAGTCAGAGGCAGACGACATCATCAGCGTCAAAGGCTCGATTTCATCACGTCAAAGGCTCGCTTTCGTCGCGTCAGAGGCTCGTTTTTTGACTTCAGAGGCTCGCTCTCGACTTCAGCAGACAGAGGCACAAATCTTTCAGAGGCAGATGCATAAAGCTTGGGTCTGCCATCAGACGCATCTCCAGGGTCTACTCCAGGGTCTTCCGTCAGACGCATCAGGGTCTGCCGTCAGACGCATCTCCAGGGTCTGCATCAGGGCCTGATTCGCTCGTGGGTCTGAATCACTCCGTTGGGTCTGCTTCAGAGTCTGCTCAGTGGGTCTGCTCATCAGGGTCAGAGTCTGCTCAACAGGGTCTGATTCAGTAGTCAGAGGCTAATTCGGATTTTCCCAATTACCAATAAATATTTGTAATATTTGTACTACAGAGAACACATAATGCACATATTATTTTATGTTGTTAGATTTTATCCTAATTAGAGTCGAGTGTTAGACTAATATTAAGTGTTGTATTCTAGTGAAAATGATCGTGTAATTATATTTGTTTGATATTATTAAATAATTAAAATCTTGATTAATCTTCGAAAAAATATAGCTAAAAAAATCAAGGACCTTGATGACAAAATTGAGACATTAATGTAAGGCAAATATCTAAATAATGTATTAGATCTAGTCCAGGGTTCGCATAAATGAGATGATATATTAGTGTTTATTCGTATGATTTTTCTTTTGACCAAAAGAATGTTTTTTACTACCATATGTTCTTTTTAATGTTTTTTTTTTCATTTTTGTTGTAAGTTAAGTTGAAATTTTAGAAATTAAGTTTATGTTTAATATAACTTCTTTATTGATCATTTTTAGCAACAAAAACTCCTTAATTTTTTATATTATTTTAAAAGATCAGCTCAAATTTTAGGATTTTTGAAATAACTGTTATAGAACTTTATTAAAGAGTGTTTTTTTAAGGGAACTTCATTTCATGGAAACCATTAAAAAAAACTCAGAAGGTAAACCCTCCATTCAAGTAGAAAATTAATTCACACTAACAACGAACTTAACCAACCATGAGCTAAAGCATTAGTGTCACGAGCTAAATTTTTGAGTAACAGAAAATCACACTCGTACGACACTTGTCGAGGCTCACATCTCGCAAGTCATTCTTCTTGATGTCCACGGGCATAGACTAGATAATTGTAATGTCTATGTACAATCACAGAATGACATGTTACGAAAGCTATTAACCTTCCACGATATATATATATATATATATATATATATTATATATATAATTTACATGATGATTTGAAGTAACAAGGGTCAACACAGGACAACCAGGTATGAAAACAAATTATTTTATTACCATTCATGTCCATTACATTCATATAATTATATATTCGTCATATCTAAGGGCGGGAAGGTTCACAGCTATGGCTCCTAGACCATCAATGTCCTAGGACACACTTTGACTCAAGGAATTATCATGTCTAATGAGTTTTTAAAGACATTACACATATGACACTAGGAAACACGCATAGTGCTTGAGTTGTCATACCCTCCCCCAATTTAAGATATAATTAGAGATAGGTTATGCGTTGAAATACTCTATTATAAGTGGCCATGAGCTTTACTAATGATCCTGGATAAACTTGATCTGGTCAATCAAAATATTAGAATAGTTATATTGCGCCAACTTATGGGTAGTCGCAATGGTGACTTTGCCGCAGATGTGGCTTGCGGCAACGACACCGATGTTTTAAGGCAAGTGTGAGTGTCTAGTTGTGAGTATGAATAACGAAAAACGCAACCCATAATATTCTCCCCCATTTGATTCATCAACGTTCTCGATGATGGACTAGCTTAGGTGTTCGCTTGGGCAGCTTCATTTCTGATTGGAGGTGGTCACACCCCATATATTTTTTGCTAGAGTTGGTGCTTGGGGCGTCAATCCGATAAATATATTGTACATTATATTTTATTATTTATTAATAAAATAACTACATTTTCATTTCAACCTTATTAATGGTAATGTCATTATGCATATTAGATTGATAGATATATAAATATGCTAAGAATGACATCGACCATAGAATAGTCATGTAGTAATACTGGACACTGGGTGGTCCGACATTAGGATAGTATTACTATTATAAACTATTCTTAAAGTAAATAGTCATAGTCGTTGGTTTGGAATACGGTCGAATTCTTATAACCTAGAAGACTAGCACATGTCGTATATTGGAATTGAAGTTCCAATGGTTTAAGTGATGGAGTTGGTGCTTGGAGTATCAATCCGATTTGTATATTTAATTATTTATTAATAAAATAACTATATTTTTCTTTCCATACCTCATTAATGATATTGTCATTATGCGTATTAAATTGATGTATCGATATGCTAAGAATGACATCGACCTTAGAGTAGTCTTGACACTAGGTGTAAACTATTCTTAAAATAAATATTCCTAGTCGTTGGTTTTAGAATACGGTCGAATTCCTATAACCTAGAAGACTAGCACAAGTCGTATATTGGAATTGCAGTTCCAATGGTTTAACACGATGTACCATGAGTTTTGGAAACTCGTATAAACATATGGGTATTCGTTGAAGCGAATACTGAATGACTCACAGGCGATTCCTAATAGTTGGAAGTACACACCACCGTCAATAGGAATCTCCTCGAGTCGAGTAACATATGTAATCCTTTGACAATAGGATAACATTGATTTTGTGTGAGATCCTCCATACTTTGATGTTATGTATGTCAGAAACCTTTCATGGTCTGGCATCTAGATGTTCGTTGGGTGTGGACCGATGCACTCAGTAATCAAGTGCGAAGCAAGATAGGATCCGTCGGCCCGTATGTGTACCATAAGGGGTTTAGGTATCAATGTGAGTAAAGTCACGATTCTTAAATCTTTGGCCAAAGTCGATCACCTAGGGTGGATTGCATCAGTTATGAAGAATCATGGACATGTCGACATGAGATGTGCGCCTCAAAAACTTGACGGTATATTCTATGTTTCCAAACATAACTCGAATAGCCTACAACGGAGGGATTGTTAAACATATGTGATAACCTTGACTTGTATAATTGACAAAGGTCGTTCGTGTTCTTCGTAAATTCGGAGGTGGCCGAATTGCGTACATATTAGCTAGGCTTATATGACGAAAACGTGTCTGAACTTATAGAGTCCCAATATGAAGTGTACTCGTTGAGTACTTGGATAGCCGATTATTTTTTATAAAAGATAATATTCGATATTATAATTATCAACTAAGATAATCAAGTGTTATTGGATAACATTGATTATTTACTTTGACCTAATTGGATTAATTCAATAATTACACAATGGCTTAATTGTAAAATCATAATTATCTATACCATTTGAGGATATTATGGTAATTGTAAGTATGTAATAATATGTGGTTTTGGCTTGATTTAATTAGATTAAATCAAGGTGGCAAACATTTAACTAATCCATTTCCTAATTCTTGGCTTGATTTAATTGGATTAAATTAAAGTGGGAGACAATGGAGATTAGTCACACCTAATTATACATATTTAGACAAATTGGATTAAGCCCACTTAAAAGTTGATTACAACTTTTATTAATTAAAAATTACCTAAGTTTTGCTATAAATAGCAAGCTTTAGGAAGGTTTTAATTACAAAGAAAAATAACAAGCATAAGCAAATTCTTGATAGATTAGCCTAAGTTAGAGAAGTGTTTAGAGAAGCTTGTGAGGTCTCTACAACATTTCATCTAGGAGAAATCAAGATTGAATATTGAAGTGAAGCTTGGAAGCATTGGAAACAAGATTGGAAGCACACCTTGGAGGTTCTCCAACAATTTCAACAAAAGAGAAGTAGATTGGATCTTACATCAAGCTTACTAGGTAATGTTTGATATTCTCATAAGCTATATTTATTTATGTATTAGATGCATGATCACATAACTTAATTTTGAATAAGGCTAATCAATTGTGTTAGGATACTTTAGAAGTATAAACACAACATTCTTGTAATTAGGTCAAAGATGTTCATGTTGGACATGGAACAATTAATTAGAGTTTGGAACTCTAGATTAAAGCTTAGAGCCATTGCTACCATTCTAGAATCACTTGACCACCTTTGGGTGACCTAGAATTGTTCACGAGACATTTCTTATTGGGATTCTAATTTGGTTTGTGTATTGGATTCTAAATTTACGTAATTGTGTATTTAGAATAAATTTATTTTTTTGTAAAAATATTTGATATTTTGAAAAACTTGATCTTTATTCTATAACATGTGTTAATGTTGGTTTTGAAATTAAAAATTAATTTTGGGTGTTTTTGAAGTGTTTAGGAAAAACCAGAAGCTATTAGGGTAATAGACCCTAATAGCATCAGCTCTTTGGAAAATTTTCCAGAGAGATGTGCTTTTGAAATCAAATGAAAGCGCGATAATTTTATTTTCCCTCTTTCTGGAGCTTCCGGAATCTGATTCAGTCCCGATTTTTTCCTATACACTCTTAATGGAATATAATATTTCATTAAATGATTTAAAATTACACCCATACTTGATATCCATGGGTAGACCCATTTCCGCCGCCGCCCGGGGCACTGATTCGACCCTAGGGGTTCCACAACTGCCCCACAGAATGGTATCAGGAGCAAAGGTTTAACCACACAACACATATTTTTGAATCTATGATATATTAATTTTAATTTAATTATGCATAAGACATATTGGATATGTATTGCATGTTTTAAATTAAAACTTTGACCTAATTAAGTTAATGACTTGATTGTCATAAATCTCATGTGATTTGGTGATTACTTTATTTAAGTAATAGTATTAATAATGTTGGAGCATTATTGGATGGTCCGTCTTGTCAATACGGAGATGAATGGGTTCTTACTACTTATATCCAATATCGTCATTAGTGTGGGGGTATAAGTGCTTGGAACTTAGGTCGCTCCGGTAAAATATTAGATGTAGCGTGATGAGTTAACGTAGTCACCCAATATCGTCATTAGTGTGAGGGTGTACGTACGAAGCTCATTAGTGCACATTGACAAGCATACACCTTGAACACGTCTTAATCCAATATCGTCATTAGTGTGAGGATAAGAAATAGTTCAGGACCAAACTATGAGTCACATGAAGTGATTGACCTTGAAGGTCTACCTAATGAGTTTACAAAGGCCAATATCGTCATTAGTGTGAGGCTGGAGTAAATTTCATGGGATCCACTTCCCGCTATGAAATTTTGATAGTCAAATTTCTATTTTTCGGTTAAGGGAGATTACAGAATTACGTAAAGTAGTGGGATAACACTAATAGATTTAAAATTCCATAATCAATTAGTGTTATCACTTTTAAAATGAAAACTGTTATGCTACTACTAAAAAATGTTGTCTTGTAGATGGCTGCCACTAATCCATTGATGAAACTTTTGGATTCTTATAAGCTAAAAGGAGCCGAGAACTATTTCAAATGGGAAATGAACATGCGCCTTGTCTTGGAGTATGAAAAGTTGACTTATGTCACTATCAATCCACTGCCTATTGATATCAATCCTGACTCCACTCCAGAAGAGAACTTTTGATAGATGGAAGGATGATAACCTGAAGGTGAAATCCTACATCTTGGGATCGATGGTTCCAGATTTGCTGAGAAAGTACATTGAAGTACCGGATGCTTAGAGCATCATGAGAACACTCAAGGAGTTGTTCGAGGCAAATAAAGATATGGAACTTTATCAAAGGTCTAAGGAATTGTTTCGTGCTGAACTCAGGGAGGGAGGAGCTGTCAGCACTCATGTTTTGAACATGATCGACCAGATTCGATATCTGGAACGACAGAGCATTGTGTTTGATGAACGGCTGGGTCGTAATTTGATTCTGTCTTCTTTTCCTGGTTCTTATGCTGGCTTTGTATTAAATTTCCATATGCATTCAATGCAAGCCACATACGAAGAACTTTATAACATGTTACGCAAGGCGGAGCAAGATTTGAAGAAAGGCAACCCCACATTATATCTCTGACCGGAGTAATCACATGTGTATAACGCAAGTGCACGTATCGTTCAAGTAGTATAAAAATATCGATCCCACGAGGACTTAATTTCTACAGTTGTTATTAATTGTTGATACTATTTGTTTACATGTATCTAATTAAGGGAGAAGAGATGATTGCTTGATTGGTTGGTTGAATGTGGATTTGACAAATACATAAAATAAATAAATACACAAAAGAAAATACTAAGGAAAATAAAACAAAGACACAAAGATCTAGGGTTGTGATTCCACACAATATTATTCTAAAGATGAATTGATTCTCTTATATATGTGTAATAAATCAGTTTGCTAACCTAGAACACGAAGTTATGCAAAAGCCTCTTCTGATGGTCAGACACAAATACTCAGTATAACCCAATTAATCATATTCATATGTTAACCAAGTTATCTGAATTCATTAAGTTCAACTTCCAATTATGGCTACCCACGCCCGACAGGTATATTCCTATCCTGTAAGGAAATCTATTAAAGGGTTATCTATCCTCAAGGAAGATCGTGAGCTATTGAATCTAAGGCTAAAACCTAAAATCTCTTTGTCAAGTTCATTTTAAGTTTACCAAATCAATCTTATTGGTAATCATGCAACAAGAAGCATTAAGCTTAAGGTTCAATAAACAAACTAAAGAATTACCCATTATATAATTAAATAAATTATTAAGCTTATGAATATTGTGTTTCATCACTTCCTTAGAATAAAAATAAAATGTTGGGGTTAAGGGATCCACCTTTACTATTTATAATTTAGAAATTTCCCTTATTATAATATAGAAATTATCAGTGATATTACCAACCGACCATAGGCGGTATTCTGATTAAGTCAGATTTTCAATTAAGTCCAACCGACCATAAAGACGGTGTTATCATTTGTCCATAAACCAGCCATATATGCGGTAATTATCTGTCACCGAAAGACCGACCATATAGGCGTGTCACATTATGTCAAATAAATAAAACCAGCCATTAAGGCGATATAACATTTAGTTTAAATTATAATTTCCATATTATAATTAAGGGAGATTGATCTAAACTAAAATAATAAAAGCTTCACCCTTCCCCCATCGAAAATTTAACTACTAAACATAAAGAAAAGAAAAGAAAATAAACTATTAATATTACTGAAAATAAAAATACATAATTGAAATACTGAAAATAAATACAAACAAGATGCAATCCTTAAATTCCTTACAAAAATCTAAGGAAAGCATGAGAATTACGAATGAAATGGCTTGGTATTTGTAGGCAAATTTAAAGGCTTCCACCAATTTCTCCACTAATTGCTCCACCAAACATGGCACCAAACATGACATCAAACATGGCACTAAACATGGAACCAAACATGGCACCAAATCCTCCACCAAATATGCAAGCATGTTTGGTGGAAGTTTGACAATTTTTATTTTCTTATTTTGAAAATGTCTTAACTAATTATACAAAACACACTTCCAAATATTTTATCAATTTTAGTCATGGAAACGTCAGAATTCGAAGTTATTATGAACTTCAAATTTGTAGCTCTTTGAGTCTTCTTTAATCTGGAACTTGAATCACCTCAATCTGATATCAGAGTAAATAGTTATGGCCAAAATACGACAATTGCGCAAAGTTGGAATCTCCGAAATCGTATTCGTTAGAACACCATTCCAAGTTTCCAATCTCCAAAATCAAAATGTCAAGTCTAGTTTTTGCCCTTATTTGTTCCACATTTCGTCCTAAATGATTCCATTGAGTCCCAATTTTATTTTATCTATAAAATAAACTAAAACACATCAAACGTTCATCAAACTCGAGAAACTAACCAAAATATTAGGTAAAAGGGGCGGTAAATATTGATATATTTTCTGTTCATCAATATTCATAGTGGAGTTGGCTCTTTGATGAGTGGTAAATGTATCACTATTTCCCACTCATTTGACCTAATATTTTGTATAGTTTCTTGATTTTTGTGAATATTTTGATGTGTTTTGTGTTATTTTATAGATAAATAAAGTTTCAGGACTCTTTTGAGGTGATTTGGGGCCAAAACAATGAAAAACGGATAAAATGGTAAAATTGTAATTTGGCACATCGCGACGTGCAAGCCTTCTGCGTCGCGACTGCTAACGTGTGCCGTCTGCTAAAATGCGCCAGGACACGTGTCACATTCTCAGAGGTTTTCTAAAATACGTCGTGCTAACGTGCGTCGTTTGCTAAAATGTGCCATGCTAACATGCGCCGGACACGTGTCACCATCACATGTTGCTGATAATCATCATCGATGCTAAAATGCGCCTGGACACGTGTCGTCATCACATGCCGCCGACACTAATAATTCAGTTGCCGATGAAAGCATGACACGTGTCACGATCTCGCGAAGCCAATCTGCCACGTGTCGATGATCTACTCGCGTCGCGATGCGTAAACGTTGTCACGTCGCGACGCGCCAAGCTTACCGAGGCCTATAAATTCAGCTCGATTTCAGAATTAAAATCATGCCTTCCTTGGGTTTTGTAAGGACTTTAAGGATTGCATCTTGTGTGTTTAAGTTTTTGTAATTTAAATTAAGCATTTTTACTTTTAGTACTTTTAATTATGCACTTTTACTTTCTGTAATAGATTTTAATTTCTTTCTTTTCTTTTCTTTTATGTTCAGTAGTTAATTTACTGTTGGGGATGGGTGAAGCTTTTTACTTTTATAATTTAGATTAATCTCCCTTAATTATAATATATAAACTAGTTAAAACCTGACTTAATGAGGATACCGCTATATTGGCCAGTTGGTAATTATTTATAAATTGGTTTTAACCTGACTAAGCATGGATACCGCTTGGTTGGTCAGTTGGTAATAAATTATTAATTTGACTTAATCAGGATACCGTCTATATGGCTGGTTGGTAATTATCACACAGATTTATATATTATAATAAGAGAGATTTCTAAATTAGAAATAGTAAAGGTAGATTAATCTCACATAATTTATAATATGGAAATTATAATATGGATTAAAAGTTGATACCGCCTTAATGGCTGGTTTTAATTATGTAACATAATGTGACACTGCTTATAGGACGGTCTTTAGGTGACAGATGATTACCGCATATATGGCTGATTTATGGATAAATAATAACACCGCTTTTATGGCTGGTTCAACTTAATTGGGTAATACTGGCAATTTCCATATTATAATAATTTGAGATTTCTAAAAGTTGATCCCCTAACCCCCATCATTTTATTTTTATTCTAGGGAAGTGATGAAACACAATATTAACATGCTTAATAATTGATTTAATTATATAATGGGTAATTCTTTAGTTTGTTTATTGGTTCTTAAGTTTAATGCTTCTTGTTGCCTGATCACCAATAAGATTGATATGGTAAACTTAAAATGAACTTGGAAAATGGATTTTAGGTTTGAGCCTTAGATTCAATAGCTCACGATCTTCCTTGAGGATAGATAACCCTTTAATATATTTCCTTACAGGATAGACATATACCTGTCGGGCGTGGGTAGCCATAATTGGAACTTGAACTTAATGAATTCAGATAACTTGGTTAACATAGACATATGATTAATTGGGTTACACTGGGTTTTTGCGTCTGACCATCGACAGAGGCTTTTGCATAACTTCGTGTTCCAGGTTAGCAAATTAATTTATTACACATTTATAAGAGAATCAATTCATCTTTTGAATAATATTGTGTGGAGTCACGACCCTAGGTATTTTGTGTCTTTTGTTATTTTCCTTAGTATTTTCTTTTGTTTATTTTATTTATTATTTATTCAACAAATCCACATTCAACCAACCAAAAACAATAATTCCCTTCTTCCTATAATTATATACTTGTAAATAAATAGTATCGGCAATTAATAACAATAGTAGGAATTAAGTCTTCGTGGGATCGATATTTTTATACTACTTGAACGATATGTGCGCTTGCGTTATACGCGTGTGATTGCACTGGTCAAGTTTTTGGCGCCGTTGTCGGAGACTTATTTTTCTTGAGTTATTAATTTTGAAGCTATCTAATTTACTTGTATCTAATTTTCTTTATTTTTATCTGTAATTTTTATTTCTTTCTTTTCTTTTTCAGGTGGTGACATGGAACATTATTGGGAGATTGAAAGATTGCGAGCTTTACTAGAAGAAGATACACCCTAAATCTGGGAGAAACAGTCCAATTTTCTGAGGCCTGTTGTCCAGCCCAACAATTATCACTGGATGTCAAACAATACTACATTTTCTCAACAGAACGCAATGGGGAGATGTGAGATATGCGATGGTAACCACCCGAGCGATCAATGCATATACTTTTCAGAGTGGCAGAATTATCGGAATCATTCAAGGTACGAAGAACCAACATATTTCACAGAACCATCATATTCTCCATCTTATCCACCATCCACCTACGATCTTCATCAAGAACCAGAACCATCAGAGGAAGAACATGTGATTGAAATGCTCAGAGATTGGATCAAGAAACAAGACGAAAGGATGGATACAATGATTGAAACATTCCAAAATCATTTGAAAGTATTCAAAGGCAAACAGCTTCCATTCAGAGAATGACAGATCAAGCGAGACAATTAACAGAAAACCAGAGTTACATACCTCAAGGAGCATTTTCAGATGATACTAAGGAAGCCTTAGAGTATCCAAAGTTTCATTATGAAATCATAACAGAGGACGAGGCTGAGCAGTATCAAGAATCAGAGGTATCAGTTCAGGAACCCAAACCAGTAAAGTCTCTATTTGATTTTTATTATTCGGATTCTGACGAAGATGAAGATGTAGAGCTGTTTGTACCAACAAAAATTAAGGATGAAACTTTCCATCCTCAAAATGAAGATCTTGGAGAATGCTTTGCACTAATGTTTGAAGAAGATCTACCTGAGCCAATCATTTCATTCAAATCAGAGGATGAAGACCTAAAAACAGACAAATATTTCCATTCTCAGGTTGACACTTATAGAGCATGCATTACACAGATGACAGATGAATAGCTGAATGAGGAAATCCTTAAATACATCTTTGAAGAAAATGTGGAGCAAGAAGTAGAGCAAATGGAGGAGCAAATGACATACCATATTAAAGAACTTGAGCATTCAGGAGAAACATCACTGTTTTGGGGAGTACAAATCAAATATATCGCCCAGAAGCTTGACATAATGGAATTTCCATTCCAAGTCAAGCACCATACGAGACCTCCTGATTTTCTTTCTTTCTTTTCAGGAACCACTGAAGCGACAAAGATTAAAAAGATGGCACAAGCACTGAATGTGACAAAATTCTTTTTGCCACCTTATCATTGGAAGAGACCTTTCAAAAGCAACGCTCACGAGATCGTCTTTAATCAGACATCCAAAACCACGCTGAAACCTCCTTAACAGATGGATTTTAGTCACGTCTGTCTGAAGATGAAAAATTTAGCGCTAGCAGGGAGGCAACCCATGTAATTTTGTTGAAATTTCTATTTTTATATTTTGTGTATACATGTTGTAGAGTTTTTAATTTTTGTGTGATATTTTTCAGGGAAAAGCACAAATGGAGTAATTAAGGCAAAGAAAAACATGAAGGAAAGGTGTTTGGTAATCACAAAAATTAGAGTTAATTCATTAGTGATGGCTGAGTAAGGAATGAATTCTTAAGACGCATCCTAATGAATTTATACCAAGCGAGTGGCGTATTACGTACACAACTCCATTGCCGTAATAATTGCCTTGATTTGCTTTTCTTTGTAATTATTTTTATTTTCGCCAACAAAATCCAGACTTTTTGACCTTTCACGATTTATTTTATTGTTTTACTAACAATCGTCATTTGAAAGATACTTGTGCTATTATTACTAACCATTTTCACGTACTATAAATTCAAATCATCATTGCACACTTGAAGGCATCCAGAGCTGAGAAAGAAATACAAACAATGGAAGCCACTTCAAGAAGACGAGTTGTAAACATCTGTGTGGTCTGTGGTACTAGTGTTGGTATGAAACCAGAGTACATAGCAGCATCACATGAATTGGGTCGAGTCATAGCTGAAAGGAATATGCACCTAGTATATGGCGGTGGCAATCTCGGATTAATGGGGATCGTTTCAAAGGCCGTACATGATGGAGGTAGTCAAGTCTTGGGAATCATCCCAAAACCTTTGGCGGAGGCGAATCTGATAGGATCATCAAACGGAGAGGAACTGATCGTGCCAGGTATGTCTGAACGACTGGTGGAAATGATTAACCGTGCTGATGCATTTATTGCTTTACTAGGAGGATTGGGTACGATGGAGGAAATTTTTATATTAATATCTTGGGCGAACCTGAACATACACTAGAAACCAATTGGACTATTTAATGCTGATGGATTTTATGATTTTCTTTGTGTGTTTCTTGATGATGCCCGGAGAAATGGGTTCATGTCAAAACATGTAAAAGAACTCCTCTTTACTACCAGAACTGCCCCAGATTTAATTGACCAAATCTTAGCCTTTGAACCACAAATTGACCTCATTCTTTCCAAGATTAACTGGTCTGATAATGATCGTAAGAAGCGTCGGATAAATCTGGATCTTAACCTTTAACTTTTCATTTAGATGTAGAATTTCAGCTAACTAGGTACTGTTTTCTAAACTCTTCTTCTACTTTTTAAGACATTGGGGATAATGTCTCATTTAGGTTTGGGGGAGGGGAATATTTGACTAGTATCTTGTTTTTATTTGTGTTATTTTAGTCAAAATTTTCGAAAAATTACAAAAAAAATTGAAAAATTTTAACAAAAATCAAAAAAAATAATTTATGTTTTTAACTTGGTTAATCGGGTGAAATTGGTGTAAGAGATAGCCGAGTAAGAAATTTCACTCCTGAGACGTATCTCAACCTATTTCGAAATAAGTTTATTTTTGTTTATTTCATTTTGAATTATTTAATTTGTGAATTCTCCATAAAACTGATTAAAATGAATCTTCATATGCTCAGTTGACAGATATTATCAACATACATAGTAACATACGGACATGAGAAGTAATTGACAAGTTGTAATATTCAGGTGCTCTAGTTGAATTGGAGGAAGCATCTAAAAAAAATGATGGGATAAAAAAAATGTTTGAGATCCGAGTTATTAAGTCCGTAGGGGTGTTTTAACACTTAGTGCCCTAAAACCAACTGGTTTGGGAGCCACTGGCCTAACACTCGCTACATGGATCGAAGATGTTGCAAAAAATATATTTATAACTGAAGTCTGAGTAATTAAGTCTGTATGGGTGCTTAACACCTAGTGCCCTAAAACCAACTGGTTTGGGAGCCACTGGCCCAAAGCTCGCTACATAGATGAAAGATATTGTATATAAATAAAAAAATCTAAAATCTAAAAAAAAAAATCACAAAAATCAGAAAAAAAAATATCCATTTGCTTAAAAAGGTGTGAATTCTGATATAACTTTAGGATAAAAATATTACTCTCTTTTCAACTATACTTGTGACTATTGTGGGGAAAAATGAGTTGATTAATATTTTGTTAGCTATGTATATGAAGAATGGTAAAAATAATCGGAGAATTTACTTATTAAGTAATTTAGAAAGAAACAAAACAACTATTAAATTGGATTAGTAGTTTCACCTGTTTAATCATTAACTTCTTTATTCTCTTGTCTTTTTACTTTTGTGTGCATTAGTTTACTATCTTTTTACTTTTATCAAAACGTTTGTGGGTATCGTTGCTGTAAGCCCTCACGAGACTACAAGTCGTCCACTAGGGACACCTAGGGGTTTAAAGGCTTGTTGCATACGCTAAATGCAACCGTGATCCCTACGAAAGTGGCTTAATTTAATTTAAAGATGTTTATGTTATTTTAGTTTGTTATTTTGCTCGAGGACTAGCAAAATGTTAGATTTGAGGGTGCGATGACTGGTAAATGTATCACTATTTCCTACTCATTTGACCTAATATTTTGTATAGTTTCTTGAGTTTTATGAATATTTTGATGTGTTTTGTGTTATTTTGTATATAAATAAAGTTTCAGGACTCTCTGGAGGTGATTTGGGGCCAAAACAGTAAAAAACGGACAAAATGGCAAAATTGTAATTTGGCGCGTCACGACCGCTAATGTGCACCGCCTGCTAAAATGCGCCAAGACACGCGTCACATTCTGAGAGGTTTTCTAAAATACTCCTTTAACGCTAACGTGCGCCGTTTGCTAAAATGTGTCATGCTAACATGCGCCGGACACGTGTCGCCATCACATGTTGCCGACAATCATCATCGACGTTAAAATACGCCTGACACGTGTCAACATCTCAATGAATCACTCTAACGTGCACCGAGACATGTGTCGTCATCACATGCTGCCGACACTAATAATTCAGCCATCGACGAAAGCATGACACGTGTCACGATCTCGCGAAGCCAATCTGCCACGTGTCGATGATCTACTCGCGTCGCGACGCGTAAAAGTTGTCACATCGCAACGCGCCAAGCTTACCGAGGCCTATAAATTTAGCTTGATTTCAGAATTCAAATCATGCCTTCCTTGGGTTTTGTAAGGACTTTAAGGATTGCATCTTGTGTGTTATTTAAGTTTTTGTAATTTAAATTAAGCATTTTTACTTTTAGTACTTTTAATTATGCATTTTTACTTTATGTAATAAATTTATTTTATTTTATTTTATTTTTTGTTTTATGTTCAATAGTTAATTTACTGCTGGGGATGGGTGAAGCTTTTTACATTTATAATTTAGATTAATCTCCCTTAATTATAATATATAAACTAGTTAAAACCTGACTTAATGATGATACCGCTATATTAGCCGGTTGGTAATTATTTATAAATTGGTTTTAACCTGACTAAGCATGGATACCACCTGGTTGGTCGGTTGGTAATAAATTATTAATTTGACTTAATCAGGATACCGCCTATATGGCTGGTGTGGTAATTATCACGCATATTTATATATTATAATAAAGGAGATTTCTATATTAGAAATAGTAAAGGTAGATTAATCTCACTTAATTTATAATATGGAAATTGTAATATGGATTAAAAGTTGATACCGCCTTAATGGCTGGTTTTAATTATGTAACATAATGTGACACTGCTTATAGGACGCGTCTTTAGGTGACAGATGATTACCGCCTATATGGCTGGTTTATGGATAAATAATAACACCGTCTTTATGGCTGGTTCAACTTAATTGGGTAATACTGGCAATTTTCATATTATAATAATTTGAGATTTCTAAAAGTGGATCCCCTAACCCCCATCAATTTATTTTTATTCTAGGGAAAGTGATGAAACACAATATTAACATGCTTACTAATTTATTAATTATATAATGGGTAATTATTTAGTTTGTTTGTTGAGTCTTAAGCTTAATGCTTCTTGTTTCCTGATAACCAATAGGATTGATCTGGTAAACTTAAAATGAACTTGGAAAATGGATTTTAGGTTTCAGCCTTAGATTCAATAGCTCACGATCTTCCTTGAGGATAAATAACCATTTAATAGATTTCCTTACATGATAGACATATATCTGTCGGGCGTGGGTAGCCATAATTGAAACTTGAACTTAATGAATTCAGATAACTTGGTTAACATAGACATATGATTAATTGGGGTTACACTGGGTATTTGTGTCAGACCATCGACATAGGCTTTTTCATAACTTCGTGTTCCAGGTTAGCAAATTAATTTATTACAATTTATAAGAGAATCAATTCATCTTTGAATAATATTGTGTGGAGTCACGACCCTAGGTATTTTGTGTCTTTTGTTATTTTCCTTAGTATTTTCTTTTGTTTATTTTATTTATTTATTTATTTATTCATCAAATCCACATTCAACCAACCAAAAGCAATTATTCCCTTCTCCCTATAATTAGATACCTGTAAATAAATAGTATCGACAATTAATAACAATAGTAGGAATTAAGTCCTCGTGGGATCGATATTTTTATACTACTTGAACGATACGTACACTTTCGTTATACGCCTGTGATTGTACCGGTCACTCTTCAAAGACTTCTGGGAAGTCAAAGAAAATAAAGATGAGGAAGAAGAAGATTGCAAAGAAGAACTCCAAGAAGCGCAAATGCGCAAAACCAAAAGTAGCTCGTGTTCAATGTCTACAATTCAAGAAGTCTGGACACTGGAAGAAAGATTGTCCAGAGCTTAAAGGAAAAACATGACCCTTAGGTACGCTTTGTATTTTTCCAATTATTGACATATCATTAGTCTTAGATGCAAATAGTGGATGGGTGTTAGACACTGGTAGTCCTACTCATATTTGCAATTCCCTATAGGAAATGAGGGTTAAAAGAAGGCTGAATAAATGGGATATTCAGCTTATAGTTGGCAATGGCGAGACTTTGGATGTCAAAGCCATATGAACTGTTATTCTAGATCTCCCAAATGGATGTAAATTAGATTTGAATGACTGTTATTATGTTCCCTCACTTACCAGAAAAATAATATCACTGCCAATATTAGATAAAAAAGGGATATAAAATAAACATTAAGGATGAAACTTTATGTTTATATGATAAAGAAAATTTATTGAAATGTGAATGTTCTTTATCAAACGGTCACTATATTTTGGAAACATGTAGAGATGTCTTTAACATAGAGAAAAATACAAGTAGGAAGTCTGAATTAAATAATACTGAATTATGGCATATGAGATTGGACCACATAGGTGTTAGACGTCTATCTAAATTGGTAAAGGATGGTTTGATTGAAAATCTTACCTTAGATCCTTATCCAATTTGTGAGTCATATATCCAAGGAAAGATGACAAATGCCCCATTTCAAGGTATTGGACACCGTGCTGGAGATTTACTGGATCAAATACACTACGATGTGTGTGGTCCATTAAATCATGTCGCTAATGATGGTTCCACATACTTTGTGACTTTCACAGATGACAAGTCTAGATATGGATATGTTTATCTGATGAAACATAAATCGGAAACATTTGACAAGTTCAAAATATTCCGAAACGAGGTAGAAAAACAAACTAGTAAATTCATCAAGTGTCTTATATCAGATCGAGGCGGTGAATACATGAGTGAAGAATTCAGAATTATTTAAGGGAGAATGGAATTCTCGCCCAATATAGCCCATTAGGAACACCTCAACACAATGAAGTGTCTGATCGTAGAAATCGTACTTTATTTGATATGGTGCGATCAATGATGAGCTATACGGATCTTCCTTATTATCTTTGGGGTTACGCTTTACTTACTACTGCCTACATACTTAATAGGATTCCATCGAAAGCTGTTTCTATGACCCCCTATCAGATATGGTTTGGTAGAAATCCAAGTCTTAAGCATTTAAAGATTTGGGGTTGTCCTGCATACGTTATAATTACGCAGCGGGATAAATTAGCACCCAGAGGGTATAAATATAGATTCGTTGGATATCCTGATAACTCCATGGGATATCAATTCTACGATTCCGAGCAACAAAATGTATTTGTTGTTCGCTTTGCAACTTTTCTTGAAAAGTAATTTTTTGAGAGAAAGTGAGAATTGTAGATAGATTAAACTTGATGAGTTTGATCCCAACTTAAAGGAACCTGAGATGGAACCAGAGATCCAATTAGATGAAGGATCTACAACACAAGTTTTATGTAAGTCGAATAGAATATCAAGGCCTCCTGAGAGACTGTTTTAACATCAGATGTGAGCATTGATGTTCTCCTCTTGGAAGGAAACAGATCCGACTACGTATACAGAAGCGATATTGGATATCGATTCGGGAAATGGCAGGAAGCCATGAAATCCAAAATGGATTCAATGCATGCCAATCAAGGCTGAGACTTTGTTGAACTTCCTTAAGGAGTTAAACCTATTGGTTGTAAATGGGTTTACAAAATGAAGCGAGGGCCCGATGGAAATGTGGAAACCTTTAAGGCCCGACTAGTAGTGAAAGGTTACACTCAACATCCTGCAATTGACTATGAGGAATCTTTTTCACCAGTAGCCATGCTAAAATCCATTAGGATTCTTTTAGCCATTATTGCATATCACGACTATGAGATATGGTAGATGGATGTGAAAACCCCTTTCCTAAATGGATTCCTTGAAGAGGATATCTATATGGAACAACCAGATGGTTTCGTATCCAGTGAGACTTCAAACTTGGTTGTAAGCTCCAAAAGTCTATTTATGGACTTAAACAGGAATCCCGACGCTGGAATCGTCATTTTGATGAGATAATTCGATTATCTGGATTCATCCAAAACGAGGAAGAACCATGTGTTTATAAGAAATGTAGTGAGAGCATGATAGTTTTCCTGATCTTGTATGTAGATGACATCATTATCATAGGAATGATATTAGGATGATGCAAAGTGTGAAAGCCTACCTTTGCAAGAACTTCTCCATAAAAGATATGGGTGAAGCTTCTTATATACTAGGTATAAGGCTCTACCTAGATAGAGTTGGGAAGCTTATAGGGTTGTCACAATCGACGTACATAGACAAGATGTTAGAAAGGTACAATTTTACCAACTGTACCTTTTCGATATGGCATACATCTTTAGAAGAAAATGGCACCTCACACTGAGCAAGAGAGAGTTAGGATGTCTAACTTGCCATATGCTTCATGTATTGGAAGTATAATGCATGTTATGTTATGTACTAGACCTGACATCAGTTTCGGCATCAGTGTGACAAGCCGATATCAATCTGGATCCAAGTAATGATCATTGGACATCATTGAACATATCCTTAAATATCTTAAAGGAATCAAGGATAAGTTTCTGATATATGGAGAAAAAAAGCTACAAGTTAAGGGTTATACAGACTCCGACTTCCATGGAGATCCATATGATAGAAAATCTACATCAGGATACATATTACCCTTAACGGTGATGCTGTAAGTTGGCGTTGTTCAAAGCAAGGCTCAACAGCTGATTCTACCACTGAGACGAAATTTATAGCGGCTTCAGAAGCTACTAAAAAAGCTGTTTAGATTAGAAATTTTATCACAGAACTTGGCATTGTGCTTAGTATTGCGGATTCGATCCCATTATATTGTGATAATAACGGAGCCATCACGCATGCTAAGGAGCCAAGGGCGCATTCCAAGTCTAAACACGTGGAAAGAAAATACCGCGTAATTAGAGAGATTATTGAACGAAAAGATATAGTGGTCTTGAAGGTTCAAGGACAAGACAACATAATAGACCCGCTTACAAAGGCCTTACCTCCTAAGTTATTCGATAAATATGTGGAGGAGATGGGACTATGGTACCATCCAGATTGGCACTAAGCAAGTGGGAGTTTGATGGAGTCGGTGCTTTGAGCACCAATACAATTTGTATATTTTATTATTTATTAATAAAATAACTATATTTTTCATTTCATACCTCATTAATGGTATTGTCATTATGCGTATTAAATTGATGTATCGATATTCTAAGAATGACATCGACCTTAGAATAGTCTTGACACTAGGTGTAAACTATTCTTAAAATAGATATTCCTAGTCGTTGGTTTTGGAATACGGTCGAATTCCTATAACCTAGAAGACTAGAACATGTCGTATATTGGAATTGGAGTTCCAATGGTTTAACGTGATGTACCATGAGTTTTGGAAAATCGTATAAACATGTGGGTATTCGTTGAAGCGAATACTGAATGACTCACAAACGATTCCTAATAGTTGGAAGTACACACACCGTCAATGGGAATCTCCTCGAGTCGAGTCGAGTAGCATATGTATCCTTTGACTATAGGATATCATTGATTTTGTGTGAGATCATCCACACTTTGATGCCATGTATGTCAGAAACCTTTCATGGTCAGGCTTCTAGATGTTCATTGGGTGTGGACCGATGCACTCAGTAAACAAGTACGAAGCAAGATAGGATCTATCGGCCCGTATGTGTACCATAAGGGTTTAGGTATCAATGTGAGTAAAGTCACGATTCTTAAATCTTTGGCAAAATTCGATCATCTAGGGTGGATGGCATCAGTTATGAAGAATCGTGGACATGTCGACATGAGATGTGCGCCTCGAAAACTTGACGGTATATTCTATGTTTCCTAAGCACAACTCGGATAGCCTACAACAGAGGGATTGTAAAACATATGTGATAACCTCGACTTGTATAGTTCAGAAAGGTCGTTTGTGTTCTTCACGAATTCGGAGGTGGCCGAATTGCGTACATATTAGCTAGGCTTATATGACGAACGTGTCTGAACTTAGAGAGTCCTAATATGAAGTGTACTCGTTGAGTACTTGTGTAGCCGATTATATTTTATAAAAGATAATATTTGATATTATAATTATCAGATAAGATAATCAAGTGTTATTGGATAACATTGATTATTTATTTTGACCTAATTGGATTAATTCAATAATTACACAATGGCTTAATTGTAAAATCATAATTATCTCTACCATTTGAGGTTATTATGGTAATTGTGAGTATGTAATAATATGTGGTTTTGGCTTGATTTAATTGGATTAAATCAAGGTGGCAAATATTTAACTAATCCATTTCCTAATCCTTGGCTTGATTAATTGGATTAATTAAAGTGGGAGACAATGAGATTAGTCACACCTAATTATACATATTTGGACAAATTGGATTAAGCCCACTTAAAAGTTGATTACAACTTTTATTAATTAAAAATTACCTAAGTTTTGCTATAAATAACAAGCTTTAGGAAGGTTTTAATTACAAATAAAAATAACAAGCATAAGAAAATTCTTGAGAGATTAGCCTAAGTTAAAGAAGTGTTTAGAGAAGCTTGTGAGGTCTCTACAACATTTCATCTAGGGGAAATCAAGATTGAATCTTGAAGTGAAGCTTGGAAGCATTGGAAACAAGATTGGATCTTGAAGTCAAGCTTGCACACCTTGGAGGTTCTCCAACAATTTCAACAAAAGAGAAGTAGATTGGATCTTGCATCAAGCTTACTAGGTAATGTTTGATCTTTTCCTAAGCTATGTTTATTTGTGTATTAGATGTATAATCACATAACTTAATGTTGAATAAGGCTAATCAATTGTGTTATGATACTTTAGAAGTATAAACACAATATGCTTGTAATTAGGTCAAAGATGTTCATATTGGACATGGAATAATTAATTAGAGTTTGGAACTCTTGATTAAAGCTTAGAGCTATGGCTACCATTCTAGAATCACTTGACCACCTTTGGGTGACCTAGAATTGTTCACGAGACATTTCTTATTGGGATTCTAATTTGGTTTGTGTATTGGATTCAAAATTTACGCAAATGTGTATTTAGAATAAATTTATGTTTTTGTAAAAATATTTGATATTTTAAAAAACTTGATCTTTGTTCTATAACATGTGTTAATATTGGTTTTGAAATTAAAAATTAATTTTGGGTGTTTTTGAAGTGTTTAGGGAAGGCCAGAAGCTATTAGGGTAATAGACCATAGTAACATCAGCTCTCTCGAAATTTTTCCAGAGAGCAGCTCTTTTGAAATCAAATGAAAACAAAAAAAATAGTGTTCAGCGCAAAATGTGCGCACCCACTGTAGCGCGTGCGTACGCGCTTTGTGCGTAATAATTTTGTTTTTTCTCGTTCTAGAGCTTCCGGACTCCGATTCCGTCCCAGATTTTTCCTATACACTCATAATGGAATATATTATTTCATTAAATAATTTAAAATTACACCCATACTTGATATCTATGGGTTAGACTCATTTCCGCTGCTCGGGGTACCGATCCGACCCTAGGGGTTCCTTAACTGCCCCAACATTAAGCCCATGTACCATGAGCTTTGGAAACTCGTATAGACGTATGGGTATTCGTTGGAGTAAATACTGAATGACTCATAGGTGATTCCAAATAGTTAGAAGTACACACCACTGTCAATAGGAATCTCCTCGAGTCGAGTAGCATATTTGATATTTTGACTATATGATTGCATTGATTTTGTGTGTGATCCTCCATATTTAGATGCCATATATGTCAGATACCTTTCATGGTATGACCGATAGATGCTTGTTGGGTGTGGACCAATGCACTCGTTAATCAAATGATTATTAAGATAGGATATGTCGTCTCATATGTGTACCATAAGGGGTTTAGGTATCCATTAGAGTAAGTCACAATTCTTAGGACTTTGGCCAAAGCCGATCACCTAGGGTGGATTGCATATATCAAAAATGATTTATGATTGTTTTTGAAGAATCGTGGACATTTCGACATGAGATGTGCGCCTTGGAAACTTGACGGTGTAATCTATGTTTCCTAAGCACAACTCGGATGACGAACGTGTCTAGACTTAGAGAGTCCCACAATATGAAGTGTACTCGTTGAGTATTTAGGTAGATGATTATTTTTGTAATAAATAAATTTTTATTAGAATTATCAACTAAGATAATTAAGTATTATTGGATAGCATTGATTATTTACTTTGACCCAATTGGATTAATCCAAAATTACACAAGGGCTTTGTCGTAATTTCATAAATATCTCTACCATTTGAGGATATTTTGGTAATTACAAATATGTAATAATATGTGTATTTGTCTTGATTTAATTGGATTAAATCAAAGTGGTAGATATGTAACTAATCCATTAATTAAACTTTATCTTGATTTAATTAGATTAAATCAAAGTGGTAGACGGAGGTGATTGGTCACACCTAATTATACATATTTGGAAAAAATAGATTAAGCCCACCCAAAAGATGATTAGAACTTCTATTAATTAAAATTTTCCTAAGTTTTGCTATAAATAGCAAGCTTGAGCAAGGTTTTAATTAATCTTAAGAAAGCTAAAAATAAGCAAGAGCTATAGAAATTAGCCTAAGTTAGAGAAATGTTTATAGAAGATTTGGAAGATCTCTATAACATTTCAACTGGGAGAAATCATGATTAGATCTTGGAGTGAAGCTTGCTAGCATTGGAATCAAGATTGGATCTTGGAGTCAAGCTTGTTAACTTTGGAAGTTCTCCACAATATTTCAACAAAGAGAAGTAGATTGGATCTTTCAATCAATCTCGTTAGGTAAGTTTGATCTTCTCCAGAACTATATTTTTCATTAGTGAGTTATCATTAGTGAGACATATAGTGATGGATTATGTATTGGATGCATAATAACATATCTTGAAGTTTAAATTAGGCTGATGAATTGTGTATGAATACTTTGGAAGTATAAATATAATATGCTTGTAATTGGGTCAAATGTGTTTATGTAGGACATAGAACAATTACTTGGAGTTTGAAACTCTAGATTAAAACTTGGAGTTATGGCTACCATTTTAGAATCACTTGACTATCGTAGAGTGACCTAGAATTGTTCATGAGTCATTTCATTATGGGATTCTAATTTGGTTTGTGTTTTGATTCAAACTAATGCATATATGTATTTATAATACATGTTTGTTTGTTGTATAACTTGTGTTGATGTTAGTTTTGATGTTAAAATTGGATTTTAGGTGCATTGAAGTTTTTGGAGAAAATTGGAAGTGTTTTGGATTGGATTCAAGGAAAATTTTCTCACTGCCAACATTTTACACGGGGCGGCGTCGTGACTGATCTCTGGCATCTCTACAATCAAGTTTCAGAGTTGAGTAGGCATCGCGACGCGATAAGCGCTATTGTCCATGAGCGTTGAAACTTTATTTTCTCCGTTCCGGAGTTTCTGGACTCCGATTTGGTCCTCATTTTTTCTTATCGACTCATAACGGAATGTAGTTTTCATAAAATATTATAAATATACACCCATGCTAGATATCCATGGGTTAGACTCACTTTCGCTACACGAGACACCGATTTGACCCTAAGGGTCTCATTTCCGCCCCAACATTTTTAGCATGTCTATTATAGTCAATTGGTTCATGCATGTGAAGCTTTACGCTCACATAGGGTATGTATATATGTTAATCGAGACCCTGGACCAAGTTCACGAGCATTTGAACATGTTTTGCATTCATTCAGGCACTGTAACCGATATATCGGTCATAATATCGGCATATCGGTGTAGTAGAGTATTTGACATAACCACTGAAACCATCATATCGGTGGCCTGGCAGTCACACACCCTCTCAGAAATCGACATACTGGTGCCAACTCATGCAAACCGGTCATTAAATCGGTCTCAGGCATTCTGGAGTCTTCAACATTTGGCTTCTAGAACCGGCATATCGGTCTTCACATATTTTATAAATACGACCCATCTCTCCCATTTTTCTCTCAACTCTCTCATCTCTCATATCCACTCCTCAATAATTTTGCCTATTTCAAGCCCAAAGCTTGATTTCTCATGCATTTTCAAGCTCTAGGAATATCAAGTAAGCTTCATAATTTTCATTTTGACATTTTTTTTTGCATAATATCATGAATTTCTCAAACCCATGAATTTGACCCATTTCGATTTTTCATTATTTTACATGATTAGGTTGTTAATCATGCTTAGTTAAGTGAGTATTATCATGATAATGCATGATTTGAGTTGAAACACATTGTATGTTATGGATTGAGAAAACCCTAGAATTCAGGTATTTTGACATGTTATGAAATCCATGAATTAGGGGGGAGGGGGTTTAATTCTTATGATTTGAGTGATAATTATATTTAAATAAGTGATTACTAGCATGAAATAAGTGTGGTTTTGTTGTGATATTTTATATCGTACCGCAAGTGTACGGTGTCAAGTTTTAGTATAAATGAGTTTAGAGTGTCGAACCCACATGGATTGCATTAACTCGCACTAAATACTACAATAGATAATCCTAACTTTATTTAGATAACAAATAATAAATATTTAAATAAATAAATATAAAAATAATTATATATGAGGGACTAATACGATAGATATACTAGATCCTGATTTCAAATAGGTGTCGCCTATGTATTTGTCATGCCAATTAATCCTTGTCCAGTTATATTGTTTATAAGTCAAGAATTTGAAAATATCCACTGCCTCTCTCGAGCATCAGTGAAAATATCATCAACTATAGACTTTGATATCTCTATAAAAATCTAGTAGTTAACAACTCATTAAGGTTTGTGATTCTATATTAACGACTTCAAAGGAACTTATATATTCTCTCGAACTCTATAAAACTCCTGAGTTATATTCTCTAGATCTATTCAAAATCCCCTCTCTCGAGTGATAGATTCTAAACATATATCATCATATTTGTGGCCAGCAACACAAGGCATTAAACTCAAGAAAATACAAATAAACTGAATAAAGCTTCATAACAAAATTGAAAAACAATTATAAGATTCAAGCATCATTTACATCATCCTCCTCTAGAATTAAGGAGTTTAGTTCATGACTAAAGATAAAAATAATAAAAACAAGTCATGAATCTAATGGAAATCATTAGAGTTCTAAGAAAGAAACAAGAAGATAAAACCCGAATTGAATCTCTTCCTCTTCGGATGTCACCGCCTTCGTCTCCTCTTGTCGCTCTTTAATCCTCCTCCTTGGATCTCTCTAAAATATGTATTTTGATGTTTTGTGCTGTGTATTAGCCTCCCTTTTTGAGTTGTGGACGAACTAATGTATTTATAATAAAGTCTTGGGGTCATTAAACATCTAAAAAACACTAAAATCCTGTTTCTGATACGTGCGGGGCGCCTCGGGGCCAAAGCCCCTGGATTTTATATGGAACGCATAGATCTCTTCGATTAGATGCAAATCGATATATTATGGGTCTCATAACTCTTTCTAGATCAAAAGTTATAGCCTTTTCAAATTCAGTGAGCAGCTGATGCTGGTTTTACCTATTCTTGAGTCTGAAACACGCTTATTTGCTCCATTCTTGATGTTCTAATGCTTCCTACAAATAAGACAGAAAATAAACTATAAATGACATTAAATGACTCGAAACATAACAAAATAATATGCTAATGATGCCGGAATAAGTAAGTATAATCCGCACTTATCAAACACCCCCAAACTTAAGATTTTGCTAGTCCCGAGCAAAAGAAAAAATAAAAATAAACAAATAAAAATAACTAAATTAACTAAGCAACTTTCATAAGGATCACGATTGCATTTAGCGTATGCAACAAGCCTTTAAACCCATAGGTGGCCCTAGTGGACGAGTTATAATCTCGTGAGGGCTTACAGCGACGATACCCACAAACGTCATTCACACACAATCATGAAAAAATATAAAAACAAATAAAAAAAACAACTAAAATAATCCTGATAGTTATGCATAAAATTGTCCTCAAAGAGTGCTTATCAATGAAATGAGATAACCTTCAAATTACACAATTGGGACTCAAATCCAAATTCTTGAATAAACCATCTAAGCCAGACTCACAATATATGTGTGTGTGTATAGGTTTATTTACAACTAGACTCATAAGTAGGCTAACTCGATGATTTCGTCTCAAACATTGAGATCTGATGGGTCAAACCAACCTAGATATCTCAAATTAACTCTATAATTGCCTTTCTTTACTCAATATGGTATGATTTTTTTTCTTTTTTTTTCTGCTCATTTTTTTATTATTTTTTTTTTAAACACACCTATCCTTTAAGGTAGCATTTCTCCTTATGGTGGTCCTAACACTCCCCCATATGTAGCTTCACGCTTATTGATTATAAGTGGTTTCTTTTTTTTTCTTTTTCTAATCATATCCTAAATCATAATACTTGCATATTAAGATAGATATCTAGGCAAACGGTCATTCATCGGCATGCAATTTCCTCAACTAGTCACTTTGTCAACTACTTAAGTTCTTACTGCTAAAAACCTGTTATTAAGTGCTTACGAGTCTAACCTAGATCATCTACTCAAGGCATTAGATAAAAATCAATTGGGACTTATCGTTTCTAAGATTTCATCTAAAGCAAATAATTTCATCATTAGATTTATGCTTTACTATCAAGGAATAAAAACAAAAATAATTTTTTTTTAAAAACTAAACTAGCAGGAATTATCACTACATTTACACACCCCCAAACTTAAAACTTGCATTGTCCTCAATGTAATATGAATATAAAGAAGCAAAATTAAGGAACAACACTACCGTGCATGGAGTTGATCACGCTTCTGCTGGTTAGAACATGGTTGTGCGGGCTTTGTGTGTTCCGTGCTGCCTGCATAAATAACATGCAAACGAATAAATAGCACACAATAAAAATTAAAATTAAAATTAAAAAAATAAAAATCTAAATTAAAGCTAATGTTACTTGGTAGTAGTATTAATGTGAATTAAACAAACAATCCTCAGCACCGGCGCCAAAAACTTGTTGTGATATTTTATATCGTACCGCAAGTGTACGGTGTCAAGTTTTAGTATAAATGAGTTTAGAGTGTCGAACCCACAGGGATTGCTTTAGCTCAACTAAATACTACAATTGATAATCCTAACTTTATTTAGATAACACATAATAAAGATTTTAAAAAATAAATATAAAAATAATTATATATGAGGGACTAATACGATAGAGATTCTAGATCCTGATTTCACCTAGCTGTCGCCTATGTATTTGTCATGCCAATTAATCCTTGTTCAGTTATATTGTTTATAAGTCAAGATTCCGAAAATATCCACTCCCTCTCTCGAGCATCGGTGAAAATATCATCAACTATAGACTTCGATATCTTTATAAAAATCTAGTAGTTAACAACTCATTACGCTTTGTGATTCTATATTAACGACTTCAAAGGAACTTATATATTCTCTCGAACTCTATAAAACTCCTAAGTTATATTATCTAGATCTATTCAAAATCCCCTCTCTCGAGTGATAGATTCTAAACATATATCATCATATTTGTTGCTAGCAAACACAAGGCATTAAACTCAAGAAAATACAAATAAACTTCATAAACTTCATAACAAAATTGACAAACAATTACAAGATTCAAACATCAATTACATCATCCTCCCCTAGAATTAAGGAGTTTAGTTCATGACTAGAGATAAAAATAATAAAAACAAGTAATGAATCTAATGGAAATCATTAGAGTTCTAAGAAAGAAACAAGAAGGTAAAACCCGAATTGAATCTATTCCTCTTCGGACGTCACCGCATTCGTCTCCTCTTGTCGCTCTTCAATCCTCCTCCTTGGATCTCTCTAAAATATGTATTTTGATATTTTGTGTTGTGTATTAGCCTCCTCTTTTGAGTTTTGGACGAACTAATGTATTTATAATAAAGTCTTGGGGTCATTAAACATCTAAAAAACACTAAAATCCTGTTTCTGATACGTACAGGGCCCCTCGGGGCCAAAGCCCATGGATTTTGTATGGACGCATAGATCGCTTTGAGTAGATGCAAATCGATATATTATGGGTCTCATAACTCTTTCTAGATCAAAAGTTATAGCCTTTTCAAATTCAGTGCGCAGCTGATGCTGGTTTTGCCTATTCTTGAGTCTGAAACACGCTTATTTGCTCCATTCTTGATGTTCTAATGCTTCCTACAAACAAGACATAAAATAAACTAAAAATGACATTAAATGACTCGAAACATAACAAAATAATAGGCTAAGGATGCCGAAATAAATAGGTATAAACTGCACTTATCAAACACCCCCAAACTTAAGATTTTGCTTGTCCCGAGCAAAAGAAAAAATAAAAATAACTAAATTAACTAAGCCACTTTCGTAGGGATCACGATTGCATTTAGCGTATGCAACAAGCCTTTAAACCCCCCAGGTCACCCTAGTGGACGAGTTATAGTCTCGTGAGGGCTTACAGCGACGATACCCACAAACGTCATTCACACACAATCATGAAAAAATATAAAAAAAAATAACTAAAATAATCCCAATAGTTATGCATAAAATTGTCCTCAAAGAGTGTTTATCAATGAAATGAGAGAACCTTCAAAGTACACAATTGGGACTCAAATCCAAATTCTTGAATAAACCATCTATGCCAGACTCACAATGTGTGTGTGTGTATAGGTTTATTTACAGCTCGACTCATAAGTAGGCTAACTCGATGATTTCGTCTCAAAAGTTGAGATCTGATGGGTCAAACCAACCTAGATATCTCAAATTAACTCTATAATTGCCTTTCTTTGCTCCATATGGTATGATTTTTTTTTCTTTTTTTTTTCTGCTCAATTTTTTATTTTTTTTTTAACACACCTATCCTTTAAGGTAGCATTTCTCCTTATGGTGGTCATAATACTCTCGCCCATAGGTAGCTTCACGCTTATCGGTTATAGGTGGTTTCTTTTTTTTCTTTTTCTAATCATACCATAAATTATAATACTTGCATATTAAGATAGATATCTAGGCAAACGGTCATTCATCGGCATGCAATTTCCTCAACTAGTCACTTTGTCAACTATTTAAGTTCTTACTGCTAAAAACTTGTTATTAAGTGCTTACGAGTCTAACCTAGATCATCTACTCAAGGCATTAGATAAAAATCAATTGGGACTTATCGTTTCTAAGATTTCATCTCAAGCAAACAATTTCATCATTATATTTAATTTTTACTATCAAAGAATAAAAACAAAAATAATTTGTTTTCAAAAAACTAAACTAGCAGGAATTATCACTACATGTACACACCCACAAACTTAAAACTTGCATTGTCCTCAATGTAAGATGAATATAAAGAAGCAAAATTAAGGAACAACACTACCGTGCGTGGTAGGGATGAGCAAAACCGGTTTCGGTTCCGGTTCCGCATGGAACCGGAACCACCCGGAAAAATTCGGTTCCGCACTAAGTGGAACCGAAACCTACCCAATTAAACAGGGTACCCTATTATTCGGTTCCAATCTGGTTCCGGTCCGGTTCCGGTCCGGTTCCGAATTACCCTATTTTAAAATATTTTAATGAAAACTACATTCCAATACGAGTTCGTAGGAAAAAACGGGGACCAAATCGGAGTGCGGAAGCTCAAGAACGAAAAAAATGAAGTTTTTTAATTGATATTGCATTTTTGTGATTAAAAAAGGGAATAAAGAGGAAGTGAGCAAATTTCTTTATCATTGTTGCTTCAAAAAGTCACCTTTCTTTACTGGTAAGCTCCTCAAAGCTTTTGGATCATATTTGGTTTTGGCTTTCTGGTTAATTCTGTTTTTCAGCTTTTTGTATTTTGTATCAGATAATTAGGTTGTTAGCTTATCAGTTCAAAATGGTATGTGGAGTTAGCTCTTTCTCATATCCACACGTTACTTTTCATTTTTCAAAGTGATTTTGATTTTATTTTAGTAATCAAATATTGAGAATTCTTTATATTTACATTTGTTAAATATGTTTTTTAGAAAAAAAAAAAAATTAGCTTCTTGACTCTCTGTTTATTATATTTGCTTGCCTTAGCTAAATGAGTGGTATATTCAATTCTATCTGTACTTTTTCATGGGTTTCTAAGACAGTATCAAATATTACTTTGGTGTGGAATTCATTTATCAACTTGTAAATTCTTATTGTATCCTTATTTTATTTTTTGAACTGTCATTCGTCTTAGATGTATTCAGCTTTAGGACTCTACTTTCTAGTTCATCAAACAAGCAGCACTCTCTATCAATTCTCTGCAGTTTCATTACTTGTTTTTTCCAAAAAAAAAAAATTAGTTATTATCTGCTCTTTCAGTTGCTTCAGCAAATCGGTTCCATGATCCGGTTCCGGTTCCGATCATTTTGGAACCGGAACCTACCCGGATAAAATCGGTTCCTTCATTTTTGGAATCGGAACCTACCCGATTACGACCGGTTCCGGTTCCAAACCCGAAAAACCGGTCCGGTTCCAACCGGTTCCGGGTAGACCCGGAACCGTTGCTCACCCCTAGTGCGTGGAGTTGATCAGGCTCCTGCTGGTTAGAACTTGGTTGCGCAGGCTTTATGTGTTCCGTGATGCCTGCATAAATAACATGCAAACGAATAAATAGCACACAATAAAAATTAAAATTAAAATTAAAATTAAAAAAATAAAAATCTAAATTAAAGCTAAGGTTACTTGGTAGTAGTATTAATGTGAATTAAACAAACAATCCCCGGCAACGGCGCCAAAAACTTGTTGTGATATTTTATATCGTACCGCAAGTGTACGGTGTCAAGTTTTAGTATAAATGAGTTTAGAGTGTCGAACCCACAGTGATTGCGTTAACTCACACTAAATACTACAATTGATAATCCTAACTTTATTTAGATAACACATATTAAAGATTTTAATAAATAAATATAAAAATAATTATATATGAGGGACTAATACGATAGAGATTCTAGATCATGATTTCACCTAGCTGTCGTCTATGTATTTGTCATGCCAATTAATCCTTGTTCAGTTATATTGTTTATAAGTCAAGATTCCGAAAATATCCACTCCCTCTCTCGAGTATCAGTGAAAATATCATCAACTATAGACTTCGATATCTTTATAAAAATCTAGTAGTTAACAACTCATTACGCTTTGTGATTCTATATTAACGACTTCAAAGGAACTTATATATTCTCTCGAACTCTATAAAACTCCTAAGTTATATTCTCTATATCTATTCAAAATCCCCTCTCTCGAGTGATAGATTCTAAACATATATCATCATATTTATGGCCAGCAAACACAAGGCATTAAACTCAAGAAAATACAAATAAACTGAATAAAACTTCATAACAAAATTGACAAACAATTACAAGGTTCAAGCATCAATTACATCATCATCCTCTAGAATTAACGAGTTTAGTTCATGACTAAAGATAAAAATAATAAAAACAAGTCATGAATCTAATGGAAATCATTAGAGTTCTAAGAAAGAAACAAGAAGATAAAACCCGAATTGAATCTCTTCCTCTTCGGACGTCACCGCCTTCGTCTCATCTTGTCTCTCTTCAATCCCCCTCCTTGGATCTCTCTAAAATATGTATTTTGGTATTTTTTGCTGTTTATTAGCCTCCCCTTTTGAGTTGTGGACAAACTAAAATATGTATTCTGGTGCTCTTATATGCTGCAGCTATCGGGATAATATGACTAGGTGATGTTTATCCGATTATAGAGACTAGTTACCAGAGATCCGATATGTGCTTCCTATGGGGCAGACACAATTCCAGCCCCATGCCTAGAATGTGACATCCAATAATGGATCGCAATACGCAATACTACGTATACTACGTCTGATATAGATTATATATTCCTTTAAGAATATTTCTGGAGAATTGGGTAGGCACGGTGCTTTGCTAAAAGCCAACCATGTCTTGTAAATCGGTAAAAACGTATTACTAGATACGTACGTGTTCGGATAGTCCGACGACCAGATTTACTGCCAACATATCCAGGGATCTCATGGGTCGCTTCCCGAAAATTCACCGATGACGTATGACTCGCACATAATTAATTTAGGATTAATTATTAGAGAGAAAAAATTAATCTAGGATTAATTGCGGAGAGATTTTATCTGGGATAAAATTCTATTTAAAGAGAGAGAACGATTAATTTGGAATTAATCGATAAAATAATATATTCGATATATTATACGAAATTAGATTTCGACGCAGAATTAAACTTAGATTTTAATTCGGGCGAACGAGTTAATTTGGAATTAATTCGCTAGCGACGTGAATAGTAATTTTGCTAGGCATAATTATTTAATTAAATTTGATTTAATTACGTCGCAACGGAAAATTCGTTAATTCGGAATTATCGAACCCGAGCCCGGGAGTGTTTGCGGGCCCACTTGTATTTTGAATCAAGTGGGGCCCACAAGTCACATCACGCGTCACATCACTAGTCAACTTTATCACTTTAATGTGATGGAAGTTGTTGGTAGGTTGTTGAGTGTGAAACACACAAGTGTGATGGTTTAAATGACTTATACCAAAATTTGGTATATCATTTAATTTGATTTTTGAAATCAAATTGCACAAGTCAACAACACACTTCTTTCTTCTCTCTCTCTCCCTCCAACTTTCGACATTGTGCCAATTTCCTCTCATATTCTCTCATGGCCGAGAGCAACAAGAAGCAAAGAAGAAGATTTGTTGCAAATCTTCAAGAGTGCTAGCACACCAAAAGAGTCTCACAAAGGTGATAGGGAAACCCATTCATGAGCATGGAATCTCAAATCAAAGCTTGGAGCTTGAAGACAACACATGGAGCACAAAAATGAGGCTTGCCCGAAACTTCAAGGAAGAAATTTTTGTTGTCTTCGCATCGCAAAAGCCGATCAAAGTGAGTATTTCCGCAACTTTACTTTGATGTATTCACATGTTTATATGCTTAATTGATCTTGGTTTGACCTAGAAAACTCAACATGGCTGAGATATAGAAGAGTGTTATATGGGCGAATGGGTAGTACATGATAGTGTTGGGATCAGGCGCAGCGGAAGAGCACAGTTCTGGCGAAATCGTAACTTTAAAATTTTTAAACTTACCGAATAAATTATTCAATATCCAATATGAATAATTCATTCATATTTCACCTAAACATATTTATTCGATATCAAATAACGACATAAAATAATTTAGAAAATATTGCGAAACTTTTATGAAAATATTTTTCCGCAAAATAACATAAAACGTGTTATTGATTAAACCGAACAAATAATACACAGGGGGGCTTCCCAGGTCAACCCCGATAATACTTGGGCAGTTCATGGGCTGCCCAAACAGTGACCAATTCACTGTTTGGGCAGCCGTTACTCGTTAAGCCCGAAACTCACTCGGTAACGCCATTTTTCACTGTTTTCGCATATTTTTACTCTGAAATAATTTCTGGCAATTAATCTAATGCCCAATACACATCCAATATATTGAAACATCATAATTTTTATTACCAAAATCCAGAATTTTCAGATCTGATATGGGTATAAAATTATCATTTTCATGTTTTAAATCCACTATTCTCAACATTTAATCATGTTAATATTTACACCAATCAAATCCACCACCAATGAAGAACTCAAGAACAATTCTAGGAGTTATAAGAGTGGTCATAACACTCTAGAATGACAATAAGTCATCATATGAAATAATTGAACTAATATTACATTAATATTACTCAATCTAACTTCACACATGCATTTAGCCTCTCAATTTATCCTCCAAATCAAAAGCCCCAAAATTTAAGAAAGAAATAAACCTTAGAACAATTCTAGATACTCAAGAACAAGAAATAATTTTCTTAAGCTTAAGAATATTAAAGATTACCTCAAAATCTCTTATTTCTTTAAGCTTTCTTCTTGATTTGATCACTTTCTCTCAAGTTTCTCTTAAGAAATATTTGAGAGCTTTATTTTTGAGAGGATTCGGCCATGGAGGAATAATGAAAGAGAAAGAAAAAAATTCACTTTAATTACAAGGGTTGGCCGAATTTTGGGGGCAAAATAGTCATTTTGTATTCTATTTAATTAAAATAAAATCAAGCCATAAGTTATCAAATCCAATTTGATAACTACTACTTTTAATAAAAACATGTCACTTGTTAATAAAAATAATTAAACATATGTAATAACAATTATTACAAATGAATATTATTTAATCTAATTAAACATTAAGTTTAAAGTAGACAAAATCAAATTAAATACTTCAACCTTAAAGTTTAATATCATAAGTAACCAATAATAATTAAACATATTACATAACAATTATGTAATATAGATATTATTTAATTATCTAAATATTTAACATTTAAATATCTAAATAATTAATTAATACAATTATTATTATATATGTATTTTTATTTACACTAAATAAAAAATACATATATTAATGACATGTGTCAAAGTGCTCAACGAGTACACTTCATTATGTGAGACTCTCTAAGTTTAGGTTTATCCGTCACGGAATCAGATTTCGTGTCCATAATTCACCCACTTGTAAATTATGACAACCACAAATAATCTCACTAAACTATGCAAGTCGAGGTCATTGCATACGTATAATCCATCTGTCACAGGCTATTGATATTATATCAGGGATATAGATAGGAACGTCAAATCTCTGAGGTATAATATTGCCGACTTTCAAATTTACAATCTCTAAATAACTCTCGAAACTAGCTTCCGAAGTATACCACGGCCATGGATTTACTAGATCGCAAATACGTAGATGATACCTATGCCTTGTACACAGGACTGGCGGATTCTATTTGATACTCACAAGATATCATGAGTATGGGTCCACACGCAATGAGCAGGCGAAGGTCTGATCTATATAGATCGGTGACGTGATTGTCATCAAAGTGTGGAGGATGTCTCATATATCCACAGTGGTATCTCAAGTCGAATGACCACTATGCTACTCGACTCGAGAAGATTCCTATTGACGTTGTTGTGCCATCTATTAGGAAATCTTCGGTGAGCCGTTCAATGTTTATCAAATAAACACCTAAACGTCTATACGAGTCTTCCGAGACTCATGGTTCATTAGGATAAACCATCGGACCAAGTCCCGATATACGACATATACTGGTCTCAGCGGATTTTACTAACCGACCCGTATCAGTAAATCTTGTCCAGGAACTTTATTTGAGAATATACAACTTATAGTGACACTTCTCAGTGTCAATTACAAACTACGTTGTAACTGCGCGCTACGTTGTAAATCCTGGTGTCTTTGTCTAATATATACAAATCACTAAATCAAATTTAGTTTCAATCTAATTATAATTAGATCGAATACGTATATAAAAATAAGAGGTGCAACCATTAATATGTAATATTATAGAAAAATGAATTATTCGTATTTATGAATCGGATATAAATACGATTTGGATTAGCGTTCTAAGTACCAATCCTAACAGATAGCTAGTATTATGAGCAAATGCTCCTGCGAACTCAGTTCGTGCTCCTTTTTATTTTGTGGGTATGGGAAGATCTGTATTAAAAACTCTTATTACGTGGTCTTTCGTCCTAAATTTTTTCTGCTTGTATGCGAGCGTCAGATTCACTCTAATCATCTTTGAATCCATTCGGTCAAATTTGTGATCCAAACCAAATCCTACAAGTGACGTGTGAGAAGCAATATATGTTTATAATTGTCTGATTTCTATTATAGCTGGAGAAGAGTCAATTGTATGAAGATAATATATCTGACACGTTTTGATGTAAAGTGGTGTAGGTGTATACCGAGGCTATGACATTTGGGAACAATAAATGAGAGCGTAAATGATGGATTTAAGTAGACCCGTACGCGATTTCGGTTTGAAACCGAAATCGAACCGGAACTGAACTGAACCCCAAACGGTTCGGTTACCGTTCCACATAATTTGGAACCGTAATTTTAAGGTTCGGTTTGGTTTCGGTTCGATTCGATTCTACGGTTCCAAAAAGCTGGAACCGTAACCAAACTGATTTTGAACCGGTTCAGTTACGGTTCCAGCAACCTGGATCGCAGAACCAAACCGAACCATGGCCTCCTCTAGATTTAAGTTCTACATTTTTTAGGATTTGTAAGACATGCAACCCAAATTGGGAAGTTATTCAGACTATGTGGAAGTTCCTAAAAGTTCTGCAAGTTATGCAAGAAAGAGTTGATACAGGGATACAATGATAAGTTCGGCTAGAAGTATGACTTTTGAAATCTGAATTCGAGGACAAATCTTTTATAAGGAGGGGGAATTATAATGACTGAAATTTTACATATTGATTTAACAAGAATAACAGTCATTAGAAAGGAAATAATTTAAACAACTAAAGAATCAAGTTGGGCCTAATTAAAAGCTTATTAACTAAGCTCAATTGCTACTTAGACAAGCTTAATTTTGGTAAGTGCACTTATGGTTACTTACTAAATAAACCAAGCCCAAATAATGCTGTAATGGAAAGCCCACTTAAATGCTTAAATTAAGCCCAAATTAGGACCCCAAAAAAAAGGCCCAAGTCAAGGTGAATGGTCTGCCATTTCTAGAAACTTCTATAGTTTTCTACTTTTCTTGACTTAACAAAAGAAAAAATCAAACACATGCTTATTTTTCTACATCATGGCTGAGCATAGAGAAGGGGTGAAAGGTTTCAGCTTTTCTTAAAGAAAATTGAGAGAGAAAAATAAAGAGGATCAAGTTGCAAGGAAGGTTTTCTAGCTTTAGTTCTTTAGGAGCATCAAACACTGTGGAGAGAGCAGATTTGTAAGATTTTCAACATCATTTTGATTCAATGCCAATATTTATGTGCATGGGATGAATATTTATATTTTGGATTGATGGTAATGATGATAAATGATTATAAAGTGTTTGATTTGGCTTGTTACGCTTTAGAGAGCAAATAGCACCTTAAACTTGAAATTAGGACTACACTACGCAGGGTGAAGTTTTTTGGTTGAAAAATGAGTTATACACTAAAATTCTATGAAAATTAGACACAAAAAAGAATAAAACAGTCAAAAATCAGATTTATCTATATAAGTATGAATTCCTAATAAAATATAAAAATTAATGCTCTGTTTTTGGAAGGCAATCTTGACAGTTTGTACTTATGTGTTAGGGTTAGCATACATTTTGAATTTTTCATTAAATGACTTTACCCGTTAATTGTATTATGTCCTCATTATTGTACGTATTGCAGAAATTGAGTGTTGATTATGCCTAGTGGCCATTGAAATCCTAACTCAACACTGATTCTTTCTGAGTTACATCTATTGAGATGCTTATAACTTGAATTCTAAGAATCATAATCAAGATCCGTAAAAAGAAAACAAAACTAGACATAATAAAGTATGACATAGTTAAAAATCAGATTATATCATGAATTGGAGAATTTATAGTAAAGTTTTGCAGTTGGCTCTGCTGTTTTGGGGATGGATGGTGCATTTTATATTGTTATTAGTTTATGACTTGAAATTGACTTCAAGTGGTTATATCTTTTGCTTGAATCTCTTTATTATATGATATATTAACATATTGGAGTATTGGTTGTGACTTGGTCTGATGGTTTATCCCAATGAACAATGAGTCTCGGGAGACTCGTATAGACATGTAGGTGTTTATTGGATAAACACTGAACGACTCACTGAAGATTTCATAATAGATGGTACACCAACGTCAATAGGAATCTTCTCGAGTTGAGCGAGCATAGTACTCATTCGACTTGAGATACCACAGTGGGATATATGAGTTATCCTCCACACTTTGATGACAGTCACGTCACCGATCTATTAAGATCAGACCTCCGCCTGTTCATTGGGTGTGGACTGATGCTCATGATATCCAGTGCGTATCAAGATAGAATCTGTCAGTTCTGTGTACAGGACATATACATCTTATACATGTTTGTGATCTAGTAAATCCATGGTCGTGGTATAACTTCAGAAATCCGTTCCGAGTGTTATTTAGAGACCGTAAATTGAAAAATCCACTATATTATACTGAACAGATTTGACATTCTTATCTATATCCCAGGTATAATATGGATAGCCTGTGACGGAGGGATTATACGTATGCAATGACCTCGACTTGCATAGTTTAGCGAGATTATCAGTGGTCGTCAAAATTCATGAGTGGGTGGATCACATAATCCACCCACTCATGAATTATCCTATCGTGAGTCATTATCCGTGGTCGTAATTTTTTAATTGATCTGTATAGGCTTGTTGTGGTGTTAAAAGAGGAAGAATTACTGACCTCCGCTCCGTGACGTAAATGTACCTACTCCTCTCAACATGATGCCACACTTGCCTATCATATTCCATGAACCACCCAACAATACATGACAGTCAAGCATAGGCACCACATCACATAATACCTCATCATGAAACCTCATAGTAGAAAATAAAACCATAACTTGATACTCCACCTTAACCTCAGCACAATTATGCAAGCCTTGTAACACATAAGACTTAAGATGGTTTTGCATTGGCAACTTCAATTTCTCCACGAGATTGGTACTCACTAAATTAGCCCAATGTTCCCCATCAATAATCACACTACACACCTCATCTTTCACAAATACTATAGTTCGAAAGATATTATCTCTTGGTTGTCATATAATATCAACCAGGACACTGGCCATCTTGACAAAATAAACTCAAGAAGGAAGAAAATACCCAAAAAATCGACAAAGGCAAGATAAACAATAAGGCGAAAAAAATTAAAAAAAAAGACCACGTAATACTTAAAAAAAAAACACAAAAAAATCAGATTCAAAACTCAGTGATAAATTCAACTAAAAATTCCCTTTTCGATTAAGGAACACTAAGGCAATCCCTAGCACAACTTAACACCAAGGTAATTGATCGAATTTTTCTTATTTCTATTGCAAAAATTTGAATTTAATTTTTTTGATAATGACTCTCTAAATCCTAATTACGCATGCAAATCAAACAAACAAACTGATTCAGAACTGATTAGAAACCAGAACCTGAAACTGACTCAAATCCCGTAACTAATATTCAGACCATAAATTGGGACCCAATATGAGAAAATATTGCCTTCAACTATGCACTATTGACTAGATCTCATCGAGTACATGTAAATCAATATATTATACGTCTTGTAACTCCTTCTAGATCAAAAGTTACAGCCTTCTTAAATTCAGTGCGAGGCTAAACAATTCTGACCGAACTGATCCGAAAATTACATATAATTTCAACTCGAATTGCCTCAAAACTCCAAGAATTGAATCCTAAATGCTACTACCATGAAAGAAAATTATAATAACATCCAAGATGCAGTCATAAATAAGAAAAACACCAAGAAAAAAAATTTAAACTAGAAGAGACGAAAAAAAAAGAAATATAAAGACTTCATAAAACAATAAAAATAGAGAAAATCTTGACCTTAGAACCCTGAGCTCCTGATACCAAATGATAAGAAACCTGCCTGGAACAAAGCCAAGCAAACCCCACCACGTGTTCTAAGCCCCAAGAACCGTGAATCTTGATTTTGTAAGAACAAAATCCTTCCAAGTTCAAGTCCAACCCTTAAGGAACCTGTAGGACACAGAAATCGACGACGCTATCCCGGGCTCGCGGCCCGGTCGGGAGTACGGGGTAGCCGCGGGGGACTAAACCGGAGAAATAAAATGGAGTCGCCACCCAGTGTGAATTGGGAAATGATTTAAGGCCGCACTCATTCCTCGCGGGGGAAGACCTCAAACCGTTGGGTTCAGAATGGTCTCTTACTTATGCCACTTGTAATGAACGGATTCGCGCAATAATATAACCAAGTCTACACAACATACACATGCAAGAACAACCTATATCTAAGTTTGCGTACAACCTATATCTAAGTTTGAATACGACCTATATCTAAGTTTGCATACAACCTATATCTAAGTTTGCATGCATAAAAGTAAGTGAAATAAGGGCAAACACACAATCTCATGAACACATTAAGCAGATAAATGCGGAAATATAAATAAATGATAATTGTCTAAGCATAAATAATGAAATTATATGATTAATCATGTAGTGCAAAATAAATGACCAAATAAGCAAACATGCATGAGATGTGACGAAAAGAAGTCTGTGCACTGTATGTGCGTTCGTGTAGCGTTTGAAAACGTATTCAAACGGTAAACAGAAGGTTCGCATTCGTATAGCGTTCGGAAACTGACCGGCGTAATCACACACGTATAACGTAAGCGCACGTATCGTTCAAGTAGTATAAAAAGTATCGATCACACGAGGACTTAAAACCTTTTTGTTATTAATTTATGGGGCCAACTGATTACCAGTATCTAACCGGTTGTTTGTTTGATTGATTTGAAATGACGATGATTCTAAATTTAAAACAAGTAAATAAAATTGCTTAAAAGTAGGTTGAGAAAAATCCAAATTTATAAAAACTATCCAGGGTTGTGATTAATTCCAATATTATTTAGAAGATGAAGTGATTATCTTAAAGTTGGGTAATATATTGATTTATTAACCTGGAACACTAATTTATGTAAAAGCCTCTTCCGATGGTCAATTTCAAATACCTAGTATAATCCAATTGAACCATATGTCTATGTCAACCAAATTACCTAGATTCATTAAGATTAAGTTCCAATTATGGCTACCCCCGCCCGACAGGTATATTCCTATCCTGTAAGGAAATCTATTAAAAGGGTTATCTATCCTATAGGAAGATCGTGGGTTATTGAGTCTAAGGTCTTAAACTTAAAATCCTTATGTCTAGTTCATTTTAAGTTTACCTAATCAATTTTATTAATGGCCAGTTAATAAAAAGCATTAAGATTAAGACTCAATAAATAAATCTTTAAATTACCCAACCTATAATCTAACCCCTTATAAACCGGTTATATTGAAATTCATCACAACCCTAGATACTAACTTAGTTACAATACATAGCTATGGCTAATGAAAACTTAAAAGACATAAAATAAAAATGCTAAAAAGTAACTGCGAGAAAGTAAAAGCGGGAAAGTAAATGAAAATAAACTGCCAAGATAAAAGGAATTACTTTTACTAATTACTAACTTAGATATCTCCCTTAGTATAACATAATCACTTGTGAGATTAAAACCAACCGACCATATAGGCGGTACCCTGATTAAGTCAAGTTAAGTCCGACCAGCCATAAAGGCGGTAAAATTTGTCCATGAACCTGCCATGTAGGCGATAAAGAAATAACCAGCCATAAAGGCTGACCAAAATTAAATTACCAACCGACCAATCTGGCGGTATCCTTGCTTAGTCAGGTTTAACAGTTTAAATTAAATAACCCACCGACCAATATAGCGGTATTCCTTTTTAAGTCAAATTTTAGAATAGTGAATATGTTGTGTCTAAGGGAGATTAATCTAAGATAGTAACAGTAAAAGAATTACCTTTCACCTCGGCAGAGGGAAGTTACCTACTCATGGTTGAAAAATAAAAACTGAAAAGTAAAGAAAGGAAAGTGTTATGCGTAAAAGTAAATTACGGAAAGTAAAACTGAAAAGTAAAGAAAAGAAAGTGCGGAATTGAAAATTAATTACCGAAAACTAAAAATAAACAAACTAGATACAATCTTTTTATTTTTTATTTAAGGATTTCAAAGAAGAAAGTATGAATTTTACAAATGAAATGGCTTGGTATTTATAGGCAAAATTTTGCCATCATCAAATCATCAATCAATTTCTCCACCAAATCCATTATTAATTTCTCCACTAATTACTCCACCAAATCCATAATTCTCCACTAATTTCTTATCTTGTTTGGTGGTGATTTGATAATTTTTATTAATTATTTATTAATTAATATTTTGCTTTGAAAATGATTGATAATGACTTTTAATAATTACACTCCACACACTTCTGGATAGTTCATCAATTTCGGTCATGAAATCATCAGAATTTGAAAATATGTTCTCTTTCAAAGTTGTAGATCTTTGAGTCTTCTTTAATCTGGAACTTGAATCAGCTCAATCCGATATCTGAGTAAACAGTTATGCCCAAAATACGACAGATGCGCAAAACTGGAATTTCCAAAACTGCACTTCGTCAAAAACGCCCTTTCAAGTTTCCAATCTCCAAAATTAATATATCAAGTCCAATAATTGCCCTTATTTGATCCCATTTCGTTCTAAATGATTTCATTGAGTCCCGATATTATTTTATCTGCAAAATAAAATAAAACATATCAAAACGTTCATCAAACCCGAGAAACTAAACAAAATATTAAGTAAAAGGGGCGGTAAATATTGATATATTTTCCGCTCATCAGAAACGCGTTCGAACGGGATGAGACCCGATGTATGGTAAAGCAGAATGCATGCGCGTTCAAGTAGCGTTCGTAAACGCGTTTGAACGGACTGAGGCAAAATGCATACGTTCGTGTAGCGTTTGGAAACGCGTTCGAACGAGATTACCAAAATGGTATCTGAAACAACGCAAACCCATACGTGAATAAACAAATACATAATATAGGACCTCATATGCCCGATTAAACACATTTCCCATTCAATCGAGTGTACTTCATCCGGCACGGCAAAACATCGTGGTAAAGGTAGCCTTTAGGGTTTTCCCTTGAATAGATGACCTTTAATCCACCCTAGTTAGCTCATGCACACTAAATTATCAATGCATGAATAAACAAATAAATAATATAGGACCTTGTATGCCCGATTGAACATATTTCACATCCAATCGAGTGTACCTCGACCGGCGCGGCAAAACATCGTGGTAAAGGTAGCCTTTAGGCATTTCCCTCGAATAGAGGACCTTTAATCCACCCTAGTTAGCCCATGCGCACTAAAATGCAATGCATGCATAAATAAAGCAATGATATGCAAAAGGTAAATGACATAATAAAAGGCGCAGCAAAATATTGTGGTAAAGGTAGCCTTTTGGCATTTCCCTCAAATGGAGGACCTTTAAACCAACGTAATTAGCCCATGTGCATCAAGTAACAATACATGAATAAACAAAATGCATACAAAGATAAATAGCGGGACGATAAGCATAGATTTAAATCACAAAATGAAACACGTGCTTGAAAGTCTCTCAAGCGGTACGTGGAGTTGTATCCCAAGTACAGACCGCACTACCGTCCATTCGGATTTGGCTACGGAATTTACGTCTGGGTTTCCATCCGATATACCGCAAGAGATAGCATGCAATCATCAACTCAATGTATGCATGGAATGTGATAATGCATGTGATGAAACAACAATAAATAACAGAAACGATAAATAGTAAGCTAAGTGCGAAATATTAAAGGAAAATAAATGACTGAAAATAAATGCAGAATAGTAAAGAGATGTGACCAATAGTTTGGCCGTTTTTTAATATAGGACTTCGCATGCCCAGTCTGACGTATTCCACGTCCAACCAAGCATGTCGTGTCCGGGATAACAGAATAAAATATAACAAATGGGGCCCTCAAGTCTTACCTTTTAAGTCGCTTCTCGGGAGTGCGTTGGGACGTCGCCGGAAGGGTCAATGCTCCGTTATTTTTCTGGTTTACCATTGTTTTAGACTGCCATTTCCGCTATTTTCTTCATTATTTTTCTACTATTTTTGCTCGCTGTTTTGCTCGCTGTTTGATTGGTTTTGTGGACTATTTTGAGGTATTATTTTTGGTGTTTATCAGGCTGATTTCAGGGGGTATTTTGGTGAAATAAGGGACTGTTTTAAAGGCTACTTGGGGTGGTATATTTTTTTCTATTCGGTTAGTGGGCAATTGGGTGGCTTGAGAGAAGAATCGTGAAGGACCCTTATTTGGTCTGTGCGTGAGTCGGTGGAGGAGTTTCACAGCTTGTGCAAGTGAGTTGGTGGAGGGTTTACGTATTGTGAGGGTTTTGGCGTGTGATGGCTTTTAGGGTTTTGAGGGTTTTGGCGTGTGATGGCTTTAGGGTTGTGAGGGTTTTCGCGTATGATGACTGGTTTATGGCTACTGATTTAGGTTAGTCGTTTGTAATGGTGGCATCGAGAGAGATGAGAGGGGCGTAAGTGTTTTTGTGTGGTCTTTTGTGGGTTTGTGCTTGGTTTGTTTTGTTATTTGTCGTTGAAGTGGGCTGGTTTATGTGTGTGTATTGTCAAGGTGTGTGTTTGCGTTTGTGGACTGCGTCAAGGGTTTATTGTTGGCTGGCCTTAGGGTGGTCGATTGCTTCTTTGTTTGTATGGTGAGGGCTGTGCTTTGCTTATGGTTTATTGGGTTTGAAGGTGCCGAGAGATGAAAGGGGGAAAGGGATCTAGAGTGAGGAGTGTTTAGGTTTTTTTTGTTTATTTGTTTTTTGATTTTTTGTGAAGTGCCATGAGGATTCAGAAGGGAGAGAAGGGCGTGAGTTGTGAGATCCAAGGAGGGAGGGTTTGGTTTAGTCCTCTTTTTATTATGGTCATCCTAGGGTTAGGGTTGTGCATGAATTTTCAAAATAAGGAAACAAATCAAGTGATTATGTGTGTACTTAATTAATTTATAAAAGGGAAACAAATTTGTGTAATTTTGGTGGGGAATATCTTTAATTTGGTAGGTGATTTATATAGATTGGATTTAATTTGATTTGTTTTATTTAATTTGGAATGTGATTTATTTAATTTAGGAAGGGCGATTTGATTTGATTTGATTTAGTTTGCTTGGATTTAATTTGATTATGAAGGATATTATTTTGATTTAAATTGGATTTGATTTAATTTGTGACATGTATTTTAAGTGTTTTAATTATTTTTGGATTGGGTTTGGTGGGCTAAATGGGCTTTGGATGGGCTTGGGCGTGTGGCTAGTAGTAAAACAGAAATATTGATGGTCGTTCGAAAGATTTTTCGGATGCTACACGAACGCCCGCAATCTGTTCACCGTTCAAACATAATGCATGCATAAATAAAGCAATGATATGCAAAAGGTAAATGCATTTTTTTACTTACCTGGCTTGCCAGCTGTTGCCGAACTTACCTGTTGTTTTGAGACGCTTCGAACTGAGTTGATTTGGTGACGAGGTGCTGCGACCCTTGGCTCTTGTTCCCGAACCACCGAGTGGGTTTTGTTCCCGAAGTAAGCTGATGGTCTTGTTCCCTAATTGAGTTGTGGGTCTTGTTCCCGATCGTGGGTCTTGTTCCCAAACTGAATTGTGGGTCTTGTTCCCGATTGTGGGTCTTGTTCCCAAATTGAGTTGCGGGTCTTGTTCCCGATTGTTGTGGGTCTTGTTCCCGATTTGAGTTGAGGGTTTTGTTCCCGATATGAATTATGGGTCTTGTTCCCGAACTGAATTGCGGGTCTTGTTCCCAATTGTCGTGGGTCTTGTTCCCTATTTGAGCTGTGGGTCTTGTTCCCGATCGTGGGTCTTATTCGCGAACTGAATTGCGGGTCTTGTTCCCGATTGTGGGTCTTGTTCCCAAATTGAGTTGCGGGTCTTGTTCCTGATTGTTGTGGGTCTTGTTCCCGATCTGAATTGTCTTTTCTGATTTTTCCTTTCTTCAAAACCTGCGAACAAAAACAAAAAGAAAATTGCGTGCATGTGACGTGTATGCATGTATGCATGGATGTGTTTCCTATTCCGCTGGGTTAGGCCTTCCTTGCTCTCTGGCGCCCTTCACCTACTAATGTCTTTGGTCGCCCCCTGGGCATGCTTACAGTTTCCTTTTGCCAGTTCTCTTCTGGTGATTGATCAGTTTTCTTTTGTCCCATGACTCAAGATTCCATTATATCCCTTATTCGCGAGGTGGAAGACTGGTCGCCCCCAAACTCGGTTTATCTTTTTTCTCTTCGTTGCTTGCACTCGACCAAAGTAGATCATGTGATGTGACGTTCCATATCGACATATTATATTACCTCTTACGAAATGGTCCCAATAGTTAGACATATTGTTGCCCTCAAAGAATGCCCAGTATTGAAACCAGAGAACCTTCAAAGTACTTGATGTAACTCAAATCCTACTGTTTGAATAAATGATCTGAACCAGACTTAAGGTGTGTGTGTATGCTAAGGTTCTTTTACAGCTTGGTCCTTAAGTAAACCAACTCAATGATTTCATTTCAAAAATCGGGATCGATGGGTCAAACCAACCAAGATGTCTCAGTTATGCTTTATAATTGCTTTTCCGTGCTCAATGTGGTATGATTTTATTTTTCTTTTCCTTTGTCTCTTTTTTTTTTTTTCGTTTTGAACTTATTTTCTTTTCTTTTTTTTTTCTTTTTTTCTTTTTTTCTTTTTTTTCAACACACCTACCCTTTAAGGTAGCATTTCTCCTCATGGTGGTCATAATACTCGCCCATGGGTAGCTTCACGCTTATCGGTTATAGGTGGTTTATATTTTCTTCTTTAGAGACTTTTCTTTTGTTTCCAACCATACCATATATCGTAACACAAGTAAATCAGGATGGACATCTAAGCGAACGGTCATTCATCGATCTGCACTCTCTTCAACTTTCACATTGCCAACTACTCAGGCTTTCACTGCTAAGATCCTATGATTAAGTGCTCGCGAGTTTAATTGAGATCAACTACTCAAAACACAGGATGAGAGCGCATCTCGCACTTATCGTTTCTAAGGTTTCACTCTAAAGCAAACAACTTCATCATCAGACTTATGTCTAACTATTAAGGACTGAGAACAAACAATTTTTTTTTCTTTTCTCTTTTTTTTTTTTTTTTTCTCTTTTTTTTTTTCTTTTTTTTTTTCACAACGGTCTTTCTATCCTTGCTGTTAAGTTTTATGTTCCTCGGTTTCCTTTTCCCTGATATCCATGTTTGGTAAACTCTTATTTGACAAGTCTTTTTTTTTCCTAACCGAACAGATATCTATGATGGCTTTTAAGACACGGGGTTAGCATGATGCGTGTATGCATGAGATGCATGAGATGCAAGTGTTTGTCAAAAGCATAAAGGGGCAACTTCTATAGGATATATGACTATGGTTCACATGCGGGTTTATAAGGGTATGGATAAAGGCTCTTGCAGGCGAAAGGTTGCCCAAACTAGGTCTCCCCACTCAAGGGTTCGAGTGACCAAGTGAGCGCGCCCTTTTTATACCCTAAGGTACGTGCCAACGAGTGATGATACATGACTGACTGTCAAATGGATTTCTTATTGAAGATTCCCCAGAGGGAGGGTGGAGGCGGACTCTCTTAAATACCCAAGCCTCTTAGGCTCTTATCGCCTTGGTGAAAGGAATAAACAATAGGTCCTCCAAATTAGTCCATCACGGTAAGCTTCGAGTAAATGATTATCTAGGTGCCTTCATAGCTTTTCCTTATAGAAAGGTAGTGAATGAAGGAAGACACCAAACCATTACATAGCTCTAATAGTGCCTTTGATTAAACCCCTTCAACCCACTGTAGACACGGTTAACTAACACAAACATTACAAGGCATTATTTCGGGGCCGATTCTCTATCCCCAGTGGAGTCGCCAGACTATAGGACACATAAATCGGCGACGCTGTCCCGGGCTCGCGGCCCGGTCAGGAGTACGGGGTAGCCCGCGGGGACTAAACCGGAGAAATAAAAATGAGTCGCCATCCAGTGTGAACTGGGAAATGATTTAAGGCCGCACTCACCCCTCGTGAGGGAAGACCTCAAACCGTTGGGTTCAGAATGGTTCCTTACTTATGCCACTTGTAATGAACGGATTCGCGCAATAATATATCCAAGTCTACACAACATACGCATGCAAGAATAACCTATATCTAAGTTTGCGTACAACATATATCTAAGTTTGCAAATGACCTATAGCTAAGTTTGCATACAACCTATATCTAAGTTTGCATGCATAGAAGTAAGTGAAATAAAGGCAAGCACACAATCTCATGAACACATTAAGCAGATAAATGTGGAAATATAAATAAATGATAATTGTCTAAGCGTAAATAATGAAATTATATGATTAATCATGTAGTGCAAAAGAAATGACCAAAGAACAAAACAGGCATGGGATGTGACAAAAAGAAGTATGTGCGTTCGTGTAGCGTTTGAAAATACATTCGAATGGTAAATAGAAGGTTCGCGTTCGTATAGCGTTCGAAAATGCGTTCGAACGGGATGAGACCCGATGTATGGTAAAGCAGAATGCATGCGTGTTCGAGTAGCATTCGTAAAACGTGTTTGAACGGACTGAGGCAGAATGCATACGTTTGTGTAGCGTTCGGAAATGCGTTCGAACGAGATTACCAAAATGGTATTTGAAACGACGCAAACCCATACGTGAATAAACAAATACATACTATAGGATCTCGTATGCCCGATTAAATACATTTCCATTTCAATCGAGTGTACTTCGTCCGGCGCGGTAAAACATCATGGTAAAGGTAGCCTTTAGGCATTTCTCTCAAATTGAGGATCTTTAAACCAACGTAATTAGCCCATGCGCATCAAGTAACAATACATGAATAAACAAAATGCATACAAAGATAAATAGCGGGACGATAAGCATAGATTTAAATCATAAAATGAAACATGTGCTTGAAAGTCTCACAAGCGATATGTGTAGTTGTATCCCAAGTACAGACCGCACTACCGTCCATTCGGATTCAGCTACAGAATTTACGTCTGAGTTTCCATCCGATATACCGCAAGAGATAGCACACAATCATCAACTCAATGTATGTATGGAATGTGATAATGCATGTGATGAAACAACAATAAATAACAGAAACGATAAATAATAAGCTAAGTGCGAAATATAAAAGGAAAAAAATGTGGAATAGTAAAGAGATATGACCAATGGTTTGGCTGTTTTTTAATATAGAACTTCGCATGCCCAGTTGGACGTATTCCACGTCCAACCAAGCATGCCGTGTCCGGGATAACAGAATAAAATATAACAAATGGGGCCCTAAGGTCTTACCTTTTAATTCGCTTCTCGGGAGTGCGTTGGGACGTCGCCGGAAGGGTTAATGATCCGTTATTTTTCTGGTTTGCTGCTTTTTTGGACTGTCATTTCCGCTGTTTTCTTCACTATTTTTCTACTGTTTTTCCTTGCTGCTTTGCTCGCTCTTTTGCTCATTGTTTGGTTGGTTGGTTTTGTGGACTGTTTTGGGGTATTATTTGGTGTTTATCGGGCTGATTTAAAGGGGGTATTTTTGGTGAAATAAGGGACTATTTTAAAGGCTACTTGGGGTGGTAGATTTTTTTGTATTCGGTTAGTGGGCAATTGGGTGGCTTGAGAGAAGAATCATGAAAGACCCTTATTTGGTCTGTGCGTGAGTCGGTGGAGGAGTTTCACAGCTTGTGCAAGTGAGTCGGTGGAGGAGTTACGTATTGTGAGGGTTTTGGCGTGTGATGGTGTAGGCACTGCATTTTTACATATAAGTCCCGATGATGAGCCTCGTACGGAGGCACTACTTTTAAGTTTTGGAAGTCGCGGGAAACGGACGTCGGAAGGAAAAAGTCAGAAATCAATACCTCGTTGGATTTAATTCGTTTGCTTAGCTTTAGGTTTGCTCGTTGGACCTCTGTTTTAAAATTATCCTAGGCCCAAACCCCCGCAAGACCACACACCACCAAGCCACACACCAAGCCCACCAAAGGAACCCAAAGCATGCCCAATCCACACCAAATACACGCCCATCATTCTCCAAAATAACAAATCCGCACATTAAACACATGTTAAAATCAAACCAAATCACCTTCCCAAATTAAAAGATTCAAATTAAATCTCATCAATCACCTTCCTAATTAAATTAAATCACATTCCTAAACTAAATAAAATCAAATCAAATCACATTCCTAAGAAGCAAAGAGCAGAAAGCTAAGCCAAGACTGGGGGCGACCAGTCTACCACCCCGCGAATAAGGGACATAAGGGAATCTTAAGCCATGATACAAAAGAGAACTGAACAATCACCAGAAGAGAGTCGGTAGAAAGCAGACCCAGGGGGTGACCGAAGACATCTGTAGACAAAGGGCATCGAAGAGCACAAAGAAAACCTAACCCAACGGAATAGGAAATTCATTCATGCATGCATGCATACACGTAATGTACTTGCATTCTTTTTGGTGTTTTGTTTCTATTCGCAGGTGTTGAAGAAAATGAAAAAGCAGCAAAGGACAGAAAGATGAACCGAGACTAGGGGCGACCGGTCTACCATTTCTCATACAGCTCGGTTCAGAAATGGACCACTATCAAGTCAGACGCCGAAAATGGCACTTCAAAAATGGAGCACGGTTCGGAAATGGACCACTATCACGTCAGACGCTGAAAATAGCACTCCGAAAATGGAGCACGATTCGGAAATGGACCAATATCACATCAGACGCCGAAAATGGCACTCTGAAAATAAAGCACGGTTAGACCATTATCACATCAGACACCGAAAATGGCACTCCAAAAATGGAGCACGGTTCGGAAATGGACCACTATCACATCAGACGCCGAAAATGGCACTCCGAAAATGGAGCACGGTTCGGAAATGGACCACTATCACATCAGACGCCGAAAATGGCACTCCGAAAATGGAGCACGATTCGGAAATGGACGAATATCACATCAGACGCCAAAAATGACACTCCGAAAATGGAGCACGGTTCTGAAATAGACCACTATCACGCCGAAAATGGCACTCCGAAAATGGAGCACGGTTCGGAAATGGACCGCTATCACATCATACGCCGAAAATGGCACTCCGAAAATGGAGCACGGTTTGGAAATGGACAACTATCACAATCGCGACGCTTCGGAAATGAGGTTTAGCATGCCGAAAATGGCACTCCGGAAATGGAGCACGGTTTGGAAGTTCGGTAGTGATTCCTAGAGATCGTAGCATCTTACAGGGATGAACCTCGAGGTCGCAGCACCTCAACACCAGATCAACTTAGTTCGAAGCAACAGGCAAGTCAAGTGGCAGCTGGCGAGCCAGGTAAGTAAAAATGCATTGCATAACTTTGATAGGATTGTCACTGTTACACACTGCACAAGTCCCATCAAATTGGGGGCGACTGTAGGCACTGCATTTTTGCATATAAGTCCCGATGATGAGCCTCATACGGAGGCACTACTCTTTAAGTTTTGGAAGTCGCGGGAAACAGACGTCGGAAGGAAAAAGTCAGAAATCAATACCTCGTTGGATTTAATTCGTTTGCTTAGCTTCGGGTTTGCTCGTTGGACCTCTATTTTAAAATTTATCCTCGGCCCAAACCCCCGCAAGCCCACACACCAAGCCCACCAAAGGAACCCAAATGCACTCCCAATCCACACCAAATACACGTCCATCCCTCTCCAAAATAACAAATCCACACATTAAACACATATTGAAATCAAACCAAATCACTTTCCCAAATTAAAAGATTCAAATTAAATCTCATCAATCACCTTCCTAATTAAATTAAATCGCATTCCTAAACTAAATAAAATAAAATCAAATCAAATCAAATTACCTTCCTAAATTGAAGAGATCATTTCCTTATGATACACAAACTAAATATCCCATCATAATTACACAATATTCCTTCCCTATTCGCATAAGGACAACCCCAACCATTGCCTATAAAAAGAAGCCTAAACCCAACCTTAGAATCCCTAGCTCATTCACGCCCCTCCTTTCTCTTCCTAGCATTCATGCCATTCTCTCTAAAACCCTAGCTCTCTGGAGCCATCTCTGATTTCTCTCTCTAATCAATCAACGAAACCACCAAAAACCAAGCAGGCCACGATAAACAAATGAGAAGCAGTCACGTGAAGACACAATCCACAAAGTCACTCACTCGGCAACCTCACACAAAATAAAGCCTTAACCCTAATGCCCCTCTCCTTCACGTGAACCATCAGACCGACACTAATAGGCCACAAGATGTCAAAGCTGTAAACCTCATGCACCATTAAACAATCATAAGCCACGACTTCACTCACTCAGCAGTCCTTAACCAATTCAACACATCACACAGCCTTACACCCACAGTCCACTCACCACAGCCTCACGCACACACAGCACATTCACGCCACACTCCACACAAACTGACACAACCTTACACCCATAGTCCACTCACCATAGCCTCACGCACACACAGCCTTACACACACAACCCTCACGCACACACAGCCCCAAGACTGAAACCCCTTACAATTACCGCAAAACACAACCAGAAATTACCCCTGAAACCACCAAAAAAATAGCCCCTGGACTGCACTCCAAACCACCGAAAACGGCCCCGGAAACTGCCCAGCAACCACCAAAAATCATGCCCAGTAAACTACCTAAGAACACCCAAAACCTGCACTAAAACTGCACCTAATATCACCAACAATTCTGCCCTGAAACATAGCCCAAATACCGCCAAAAATAGTGAGCAAACAGCAGCCCCAAAACAGCGAGGCAACAAAGGAAACAACGAACCAGTAAATCAGAAAAGTTGTGGAGCATCAACCGTTCCGACAACCGCGTAACGGACTTCCAAGAGACTACTTAAGAGGTTAGACCTGAGGGCACCTTTTTATATTTATCTCCGCTTATTTTCTGTTATTTGTTAATATTCCTTCGCATGAGTATTGTTGGTTAATGTATGCTATGGCCATGGGATGAATGAAATATGTGTTATCTCTTGCGGTATATCGGATGGAAACCCGGACGTAAATTCTGTAGCTGAATCCGAATGGATGGTTGTGCGGTCTGCACTCGGGATACAATGCCACGTACCGTTTGAGAAATGCACATATTTCGTGTCATCCAATCTTATGTTTATTTGTTGTTTATTAGAAATAGTTTGTTACTTTTATGCATGATTTAGTTGATTATTTCCAAGCATGATTAGTTATTTCTTTCGCATTAGGAATTTAATCTATGTTCACGTTTAGATTGTTATTTATTTATATTTTTGCGTTTGTTAATTCAATAGGTTAATGAGATTGTGTGTTTGTCGTTATGACGACTTACTTTTATGCATACAAACTTAGATATAGGTTTTATTTTCATGTACGTAAACTTAAACATAGGGTACTCTTGGGAACGTATGTTGCGTAGACTTGGTTAGATTATTGCAAAAATCCGTTCATTACAAGTGGCATAAGTAAGTGACCATTCTGAACCCAACGGTTTGAGGTCTTCCCTTGCGAGGGCGACCTTAAATTATTTTCCCAGTTCACACTGGGTGTCGACTCCATTTTATTTCTCCGATTTAGTCCCCGTGGGCTACTTCGTACTCCCGACCGGACCGCGAGCCTGGAACAGCGTCACCAATTTCTGTGTCCTACAGATGGCTTTTAGGGTTTTGCGGGTTTTGGCGTGTGATGGCTTTTAGGGTTGTGAGGGTTTTGGCGTATGATGACTGGTTTATGGCTACTAATTTAGGTTAGTCATTTGTAATGGTGGTATCGAGAGAGATGAGAGGGGCGTGAGTGTTTTTGTGCTTGGTTTGTTTTGTTATTTGTCGTTGAAGTGGGCTGGTTTATGTGTGTATTGTCAGAGTGTGTGTGTGCATTTGTGGACTATGTCAAGGGTTTATTATTGGTTGGCCTTAGGGTGGTCGGTTGCTTCTTTGTTTGTATGGTGAGGGCTGTGCTTTGCTTAGGGTTTATTGGGTTTGAAGGTGCCAAAAGATGAAAGAGGGAGAGGGATCTAGAGTGAGGAACGTTTAGGTTTTTTTGGTTATTTGTATTTTGATTTTTTGTGAAGTGCCGTGAGGATTCAGAAGGGAGAGAAGGGCGTGAGTTTTGAGAGCCAAGGAGGGAGGGTTTGGTTTAGTCCTCTTTTTATAATGGTCATCCTAGGGTTAGGGCTGTGCATGGATTTTCAAAATAAGGAAACAAATCAAGTGATTATGTGTGTACTTAATTAATTTATAAAGGGAAACAAATTTGTGTAATTTTGGTGGGGAATATCTTTAATTTGGTAGGTGATTTATTTAGATTGGATTTAATTTGATTTGATTTGTTTTATTTAATTTGGAATGTGATTTATTTAATTTAGGAAGGGGGATTTGATTTGATTTGATTTAGTTTTCTTGGATTTAATTTGATTAGGAAGGATATTATTTTGATTTAAATTGGATTTGATTTAATTTGTGACATGTATTTTAAGTGTTTTAATTATTTTTGGATTGGGCTTGGTGGGCTAAATGGGCTTTGGATGGGCTTGGGCATGTGGCTAGCAGTAAAACAGAAATACTGATGGTCGTTCGAACGTTTATTCGGACGCTACACGAACGCCCGCAATCTGTTCGCCGTTTGAACGTGTTTCCGAACGCGGCACGAACGCACATGCAGTGAACAATTGAATTAAATCTGATGACATATTTATTTCCCTTCCGATGTTCGTTTCCCGCGACTTCCGCAACTTATCGGGTAGTGCCTCTATATGAGGCTCATCATTGGGCTTTCATGCAAAAATGCAAGTGTCTACAGAACCTTGCCCTTAAGAACCTTTCTTTATTTCTTTAGAGAATCCTGAACAGCGATACAGCGCCACAATGCTTGCCACACGTTGATAAGCTTTTGTTCCGTAAAACCAAGGAAGAATCCACTCCCTCAAGATGACACAAGTCAATTTGTTTTGTAAAAAAATATATTCTTAGTTAATTCTCAATTACAATGAATAATGCCCATTTAAATAGGTGGTTAACCCTAATTCTACCCAAATATAATAAAACCCTAATAAAATAAAGCCAATAAAATATAAATACTTGAAAATTTCGTGTATGGGCTTTGTAATATAATTAAAGTTTAGCCCAGCACTTAAACAACACATAACCTTAAAAAATTTAAAATTTAAAAACTGTAGGGATATGTTGAGTCCTCATTTTGACCAATAATAATTCTGAACTGTACTTTGATGTAAGCTACAAAGTTGTAGAGATACGAGTTCTCTTTCCAATGCAACTTGAATCACCAAAATCGGACATCGGACGAGAAAGTTACGTCCAAAATATGACGACTGCGCAAATCCCACCACTGCTAATGCACCATTCGGAAATAAAGCCGAAAATAAATCAAGGCAGCCCATGCACATCCAAAACCCATTTAATTCTTGATTTAGACATAATAAATCATTCATATAAAGTCTCATGCAAGGACCAAACTCCAGAACCCAAGGAATCTTCCAAATCCACCAAAATGGCCCAAATACACCAATCTGACCAAGTCATGCAATCAGCCACAACTCCAAGTTAACTAGGCCCAAAAAACAGAACAAATTCTGGATCACATCACTTCGGTTGGTGTTTTGATTAATTGGATTAATCTTGAAAAATTTGATTTAAAGCATGAAAATTGACATTTTTGGTTTATGGATCAGTTCTGGAAAATCTGGATTTATGTTGATGAAATTGATGTCATATAAATGTATTGGATGTATTTTGGTGTTGGAACAATTGCCGGAAATTGTTTCGGAGTTGAAATAAGCGAAAATGGTAAAAAAACGGCGTTACCGGGTGACTTTTGAGCCAACCAGGTGACAGCTGTCCAAACAGTGAATTTGTCACTGTTTGGGCAGCTCATGAACTACCCTAACACTATTGGGGCTGACCTGGGTAGTCCCCATAAGTGTTGGGTGGTCGGTTCGGACAAAAACATGTTTTGCGTCATTTTGCGGAAAAATATTTTTCATAAAAATTTCGCGAAGTTTCTACCTTATTTATGTCGTTATTTGATATCGAATAAATGTGTTTAGGTGAAATATGAATAAATTATTCATATTAGATATTGAATAATTTGTTCGGTAATTTTAAAAGTTTTAAAATTACGATTTCGTCCGAACCGCGCTTCCGCCGTGCCCTTCGCCCAAAACCCCAACAAAAAGCTTATCGTTTGACGCGAACAATCAATGCTTACTGAGGTAAGATTTCTGGTTACTATGTAGAAACTTTATTATTATTAACTCAGGCTTTTATCGTTTGACACGAACAATCACTGCTTACTGAGACAAGACGTCCGGTTACTAAGTAAAAGCATGGTTAATTATTTATATACACATTTTTTTTTATTTTTTTTTTGAAATTCAATCCCTTTTAGGTGCTATTTCCAACAAACTAGGGCACTGAATATTACAAATTTTTCACTTACAACCCATGTGCATATGTTACCATGTATGTTGATAATACATGTCAAATGAGCATATGAAGATCAAATTTAGTCAATAATATGGAGAATTTACAAATATAAATAATTCAAAAAGAAATAAACAAAAATAAACTTGTTACGAATTAAGTTGAGATACGTCTCAGGAGTGGAAACTCATTCCTCGGCTATCTCAGAATTGTAATTTCACTTGGTTAGTCAAAACGAAATTAAGAAAAACTAACAAAAAAATAAACATAACATAAAAATACAACAAAGAAAAACAAACTATACATCAAAAAAAAAAAAAACAACAACAACAACAACAATAAAAGAAAACTAAAAACAAACTAATCAACTTTGCAAAAATGACAAAACACAACAAAGAAAAATAAAAATAAAAAACTCAAAACACAACAAAGAAAATTAAAAACAAACTAGTCAAATATCCTTTCCCCCAACCTAAATGAGACATTGTCCCTAATGTCTTAAAAAAAAAGTTTAGAAGACACCAACTGGTTAGAAAAATATGCATTAAAAAAAACAAAACATGTAGGAAATAACAAGATGGAACATGCAGCAATCACCTCCAAACCTAAATTTAGCATTATCCCCAATGCAATACAAAACAAAGTAAAAATAAGGGAAAAATACTACCGTGTAAATTGCTTGATTTGTTAGACACCATTCCTTGATGGTTCCTGTTTTTACTGGTAGATTGGTTTGCTTTGCTTTAAATGCTCCGTCTGTGTTTTTTCCTACAAAAAATTAAAATGCTACAACAAGTGTACATAAAATACGAAAACAGAAATTACAATAATAAAAATTACACGGGTTGCCTCCCTGCTAGCGCTAAATTTTACGTCTTCAGTCAGACGTGTCTGAAGTCTATCCGTCAATGAGGTTTCAGTGTGGTTTTGGACGTCCGATTGAGGACAATCCTATGTGCATTGCTTTTGAAGGGTCTCTTCCAATGATGAGGTGGCCAAAAGAATTTTGTCTCATTAAGTGCTCATGCCACCTTCTTGAATTTTATTGCACCAGTAGTTCCTGAAAGGAAAGTGTAGGCACTGCATTTTGCATATAAGTCCCGATGATGAGTCTCGTACGGAGGCACTACTCTTTAGGTTGCGAAAGTCGCGGGAAACGAATGTCGGAAGGGGAAATTCAGAATAAATATGTCATCAGATTCAATTCACATGTTACTGCTTTCGTCCGTGCTGCGTTCGTGAACATGTTCGAACGTCAAGCAGATCACGGGCGTTTGTGCAGCGTTCGAATCGGCGTTCGAACGGTGTCGGTACTTCTGGTTTTGTTGCTAGCCTCACGCCCAAGCCCATTTAGCCCACCAAAACCCACCCAAAAATAATTAAAACATTTAAAACATGTCACAAATTAAAATAATATCCTTCCTAAATTAAATAAATCACATCACAATCTAAATAATTCACATACCTAAATAAACAAATCAAATATATCACCTTCCCAATCAAACCAAATCTCCTCCCTAACTTATGAAGATTTTTCCTTGTGAGACACTAATCAAAATATTCCCCCCCATAATTACTTGATCCATTCCTATTCAAACCTTAGAAACCCTAGCATTTGCCTATAAAAATAAGCCTAAACCAACCTTTCACACCCTAGCACATACATACAAATCACAGAAAATTCTGCAAAACATAAACGACACAGCCCTAAGACTCAAAAACACACCAACAGATACACAACAACACTACCACATGCAGACCAACCCTTGAACCGAAACGAATAAACATAAAACAGCCTCTAACTGCAGCCTTAAAACAGTCCCCGAATTAACCCCAAATTAGCCCTTATTCACCGCAAGAAACAGTAGTAAAACAGCAGTAAAACAACAGCAAAACAGCAGTAAAACAGAGGAAACGACGGCTCAAAACAGTGAAGCAGCGAACGAGAGCAGTGGACCAGTGGACCAGAGGAGTTGCGGAGCATCAACCCTTCCGACGGCCGTGTAACGCACTTTCGAGAGACGACTTAAGAGGTTAGACCTGAGGGCACCTTCTTTATTTATTATTCTTTGTTTTTTTATTTATTTTAATATATTATAGCATGAGAGTCGTTTGTTGATGCGTGATGTGAATTCCGGGTGAACGGAATGCGTGTTATCTCTTGTGGTATATCGGATGGAAACCCGGACGTAAATTTCGTAGCCGAATCTGAATGGACGGTATTGTGGTTTGCACTCGGGATACAATACCACGTATCACTTGAAAGATTCACACACTTTGTTTCATCCAATCTTGTATTCGAGCATGATTGGGTTGCTAGCATGTTATTTATCTTTTAAGCATGATTTAGTCGTTAGTATGCTATTGCTTTCTGCATGTTCCTTATTTATGCATGATGATATAGTGTGAATGGGCTAACTAGGGTGGATTAAAGGTCCTCTATTCAAGGGAAACGCATAAAAGGCTACCTTTTCCACGATGTTTTGCCGCGCCGGACAGAGTATGTGTGATTGAATGTGAGATATGTTTAATAGAGCATATGAGGTCCTATATTATTATTGTCTTAATTTTATATGCATGGTAACATAATGCGCATGGGCTAACTAGGATGGATCAAAGGTCCTTTATTCGAGGGAAATGCCTGAAGGCTGCCTTTACCACGATGTTTTGCCGCGCCTTTTATTATGTCATTTACCCTTTGCATATCAATGCTTTATTTACGCATGCATTGCATTCAAGTGCGCATGGGCTAACTAGGGTGGATTAAAGGTCTTCTATTCTAGGGAAATGCCTAAAAGACTACTTTTTCCACGATGTTTTGCCGAGCCGGACGAGGTGCACCCGATTGAATGTGAAACATGTTCCATCGGGCACACGAGGTCCTACATTGTGGATTTGCTTATCTATGTATGTGTTGCGTCGCCTATCATGCATCAGGTCTTGTCCCGTTCGAACGCGTTCTCGAACGCTATACGAACGTGAACCTTCTGTTTACCGTTCGAACGTGTTTACGAATGCTACTCGAATGTGCATATGTTTTCTTTGTTTTATCATGCATCAGGTCTTGTCCCGTTCGAACGCGTTATCAAACGTTATACGAACGCGAACCTTCTGTTTACCGTTCGAACGCGTTTACGAACGCTACTCGAATGCACATATGTTTTATTTATTTTATCATGCATCAGGTCTAGTCCTGTTCTAACGCATTCTCGAACGCTATACGAACATGAACCTTCTGTTTACCGTTCGAACGTGTTTATGAACGCTACTCGAACGTTCATGTGTTTTATTTTATCATGCATCAGGTCTCATCCCATTCGAACGTGTTATCAAACGCTATACGAACGCGGACATTTTGTTTATCGTTCGAACGCGTTATCAAACGCTACTCGAACCCTTGCATTCTGTTTACCGTTCGAACGCGTTTACGAATGCTACACGAACGTGAACACATTGGACAGATACCTTTATCATGTTTCATGCATGTTTGTTCTCCTAGTCATTCCCTTCCCCATCATATGTTTAGTTAGTTATCTTCAATATTTATGCACTTAATTACCTCTCTTTAATATGCATGCTTGTACAATCATTGTCCATTTGCGTTTCCATGATCATCAATGTAATGTGTTCGTGAAATTATGTGTTCATCGTTATTTCAATCTACTTTTATGCATGCAAGCTTAGGCATAGGTTATATGCAAACAGGTTATAGGAAAACGTAGATACGAGCTTTGTTTCTATGCATGTGAACTTAGAAATAGAATACCCTTGGAAATATATGTTGCTAGATTCAATTAAATTATTGCACAAATCATATCATTACAAGTGGCATAAGTAAGGGACCATTCCGAACCCAACGGTTTGAGGTCTTCCCTTGCGAGGGGTGAGTGTAGCCTTAAATCATTTTCCCAGTTCACACCGGGTGGCGACTCCATGTTATTTCTCTGGTTTAGTTCCCCCGTGGACTATTCCCTACTCCCAACTAGGCCGCGAGCCTAGAACAGCGTCACTGATATCTCTGTCCTACAGTCTGGCGACTCCACTGAGGATAGAGAATTGGCCCCGAAATAATGCCTTGTAATGATTGTGATTTGTGCTTTAATTAACCGTGTCTACCGTGGGTTGAAAAGGGTTTTATATCAAAGGCACTTTTAAGGCTTGGTAATGGTTTGGTGTCTTCTTTCATTTACTACCTTTCTATAGGGAAAAGCTTCGAAGGCACCTAGATAATCATGTACTTGTAGCCTACCGTGATGGACTAATTTGGAGGACTCGTTGTTTATTCCTATCACCAAGCAATAAGAGCCTAAGAGTCTTGGGTTTTTAAGAGAGTTCGCTCCGCCCTCCCTCTGGGGAATCTACAATGGGAAATCCATTTGTCAGTCAGTCACGCACCATAACTCGTTGGCACGTACGGTAAGGTATAAAAAAGGTGCGTTCACTTGGTTGCTCGAACCCTTGAGTGGGGAGACCTAGTTGTGGGCAATCCTTCGCCAGTGAGAGTCTTTGTCCACACTCTCGCAAACCCACATGTAGACCAGAGTGGTATGACCTATAGCAGCTATTTCCTTATGCTTTTGGACCATCCTCATTTGGATGCAGTTGGACTTCTTGTCAGAAATACGAGCTTGTTGGGCCATTTAAACTGGGACGAGTTCGTATCCTATGATAATTGGGCCAAAAGCTTCTGAAATGTCGATGGGCCGCTCTGTAGAAATTATTGCTTTATGTTTGAATTATCTCTTTATGCTTGGGACCATCACCATTTGGATTCAGTTGGACTTCTTGTCAGAAATGCGAACTTGTTGGGCCATTTAAACTGGGACGAGTTCGTATCCTATGACAATTGGGCTAAAAGTTTCTGAAATGCCGATGGGCCATCCTGTGTTTGGGCTCTTTATCATTTGAAGTTGTTTAACCACGTTATTGCAAAGGTGTAAACCTGTTGGGCCTTTTCAACTGGGACAAGTTTGCACCTTGCAATAATATGATTGAAGCTTTAAAATGACAATGGGTTGAATTATATGTTCCACACATCGCACGTATCTCATGCATCTCATGCATACACACATCATGTTAACTCTCTTGTGTCTTAAGAGCCATCATAGATATCTGTTGGGTTAGGGAAAAGGGAAGACTTCTTAAAAGGCCGATAGCCAACATGAGCGAATCAGAGAATGAAACATCCCGTATGGATCAGTTGGAAACCAATCTCACCAAGGTTACTGAACAGTTGCAAGCCTTGGCTGCTGCTATGGCCAATATGGTTGTGCTCCGTGCTGGGGGAAACTCTGAGAATGAGCGGTGTGAAGACCCTCCGACTAGATTGAATGATGATATTTCGGGTTTTGATGATGATATGGCTGAATATGCTACGGGGAAAGTGGCAGGGTCTCAAGCTGAACTACAAAAACTTCAAGATCAGGTAGAGTCGGTTACTTGTAAGATGAGGGGTAAACATGAAGACCTGCTAGATTATGAGGCAATGACCTTTGAAGAACAATTGCCAGCTCAATTTAAGATGCCAGATATGGCCAGGTTCAACTGGAATGGGGATCCGAGGGTCCATCTCCGTCAGTATGTTTCAGTTATGAGTTCAGTGGGTTTATCAAAGCGTCAGGTTCAGAAAATGTTTGGGATGTCACTTGAGGGGGCACCCGTGGTATGGTATCACAACCTGGAGAGGAAGATCAATGAGGATTGGAGGGAATTGCAGAGCCTTTTTGAAACAGTATGTCACAGATCTGGAGATCGACTTGTCACTCCGGGACTTAGAAAACACCAAGCAGAAGCCAGAAGAAAGCTTTAAAGAGTATGTAGACCGCTGGAGAAGCCAGCTTCTAAAAATGCAGACTCGGCCCTCAGAGAAGGACCAGATAAAGATAATTATCAAGGGTACTAAGCCCTCGATTTATGGAAAGCTGAGGAGGATGACCTCCATGATTACTGATTTTCGACAGTTGAGGGAGACTGTCATGGATAATGAAGAAGAAGTAGCTGAGAACAGAAAGTTTTATAGCCTGAACAGAAGGCCAATTGGAGGAACATCAGATGCCCAACCTATTTCTGCTGAGATTGCTGCTATCTGGAACCGGGGTTTCTCCGACCTGGGTAGACCCTTGTCTAAGGTATTGGAGAAATTAAAGAGACAGGGACTTCTGAAACCCTTAGAAACCAAACCACTTCCACACCCTCCACCACCGCATCTCAACATGAACCATTATTGTCATTTCCACCAACAGAAGGGCCATGACACTGACAATTGTGCCCGCCTCCGCCATGAAATTGAAGACCTTATAGTCTGTAAAAAGATACCCGACCCTGAAACAGAACAACCTAACACACATAAAAACCCCCTGCCGAATTATCACTCCGTCCCACCACCAACCTATATGATAAACTCTGGCCTGCCCGAAAGCCTTGTCCTCAAATCCTTTGACTACCAAGCCTTTTACCTGGGAATTTGGGATAGCAACAGCGAAGATGAAACATAACAGGGAAAGAATTTCTGGGAAGACTTCTCCAGTAGTGATGAAGATGAGGTGAGAGGAATGACACGCAGCGGGCGTTACTACAGTGATACAGTTGAGAATGGTAAGGAAGTATTAATAGAAGGCAGAGAAGTGTCTGAAAATATGGAGAATGCTGAGGGGGATGCAGTGCTACATCTGTTGAGGAAGACACGGGCACAGGTTAGCATCTGGGAATTATTGTGTTCGTCTCATGAGCACAGGTGGGCCATGGTTGAGGCCTTGAGCAAGATAGTGGCGACGAAGGATGCCAACCCCGCGATGTTTGTCGGATCAGTGCAAAAGGAAGCTTAGCAGATAATAACCTTTTCTGAGGAAGAACTCCCACGCCGAGGGAAGAAATCACAACAAGCCACAATTTATCAGGGCTGAGGTGAGGGGCAAGAAGACATCTTGTGTGATGATAGATGATGGCTCATCCATCAATGTATGCCCATTGAAGATTTTGGCAAGGTTGGGAATGGAGGCAACTGATCTGGATCCCTCCAATATGACTATCAAAGCTTATGATGATAGTAAGAGTGGAGTTGAGGGTACTTTTGCAGCAATGGTCAAAGTGGGCCCAATTGAAGATGAAGTTGAGTTTACAGTGCTTGACATCCCGGCCACTTTTGCTTTGTTATTGGGAAGGCCGTGGTTTCACAAGCTTAGGGGCGTGCCCTCTACTCTGTATTAGGTTATTAAGTTCCCGTACGGGGGAGAGATGTCATCATCCGAGCTGAAGTAGATAATATTGTGGCTACTTTAGAGGTACAGCCTTTCACGAGGTTCCAAGTATCGGCAAATTTTGATGAATAGGTGGATCCTAAGGTGGCTAGGATCATTGAGAAAATGAAGTTCGAGCCGGGTAAAGGTTCGATATTGCCAAACTTTAAGGGGCAGACTACCCGGAGAAGGTTGGGATACATGTCTGATGAGGATAAGCCGAAAGCCAAGAAGAAATGGTTGAAGCTGATGGAATGCTTTATGAAGGCAACGGGTTATCAGGGAGAACCTGAACCGGTAGAAGTCAATAGGATTGTGGTGCCCGGGATTGAGATCTTTCAGGAGGTGATAAGTGAGAAGTCACTGGCATCGGAAATTATGAAGAAGGAAGAAGAGAAATGGGAAGAAGAGCTGATGAAGTTGGAGGGCCTGGCCCTCGAGGAAAATGAGGAAGAGCCAGCTGTGGGAGATGAAGCATCTTTGGAGGATGAAGATGTTTATCTCTCTGATTTATTTGAATGTATTCCTGCATCTGCTAGCAATAAAGACAATCATTTTGCTTACTCGTCTGAGTCTCTCCCCTTCAATTTGCATGACTTGAGTATATTTGATATCATCTCCACAAAAACCAATGCATTTAACCTTGGTACACTTGAGAGCCCCAGGGAAATTCTAATTCCAAGTGAGGTTACCTCTGAGGAGCGGGAGAAATTAGAAGGAATATTGGCCAAATATGCCAAAGTGTTTGCTAAGTCCTATGAGGACATGCCTGGAGTAGACAGAAGCATCGCCCAACATACAATTCCAACTTATCCGAATATGAGGCCATTGAAACAGAAACTTCGACGGATGAGACCTGAGTGGGCCGAGAAAGTCAGAGAGGAAGTCAAGAAACAGATAGATTTGGGGTTCCTGGAAGTGGTGAAGTATCATGAGTGGTTGGCAAATATTGTGCCGGTACCAAAGAAAGACGGGAAGGTCAGAATGTGTGTGGATTACAGAGATCTTAACAAGGCTTGCCCGAAAGATGATTTTCCTTTACCTCATATAGATGTGCTAGTTGATAGTGTGGCTTTATCTTCCATGTATTCATTTGCATATGGGTTTTCAGGATACAATCAGGTTCTCATGGCTGAAGAAGACAAGCATAAGACTGCCTTTGTCACCGAGTGGGGCACATATTGTTACAAGGTAATGTCGTTTGGGCTCAAGAATGCAGGAGCTACTTATCAACGGATGGCCACTACACTATTCCATGACTTGATGCACAAAGAGATTGAAGTATATGTGGATGATATGATGGTGAAATCAGAGACAAGAATTGGGCATATAGAAGCACTGGAGAAGTTCCTTCAGAGAGTTGACAAATACAACTTGCGGCTGAATTACAAGAAATGTGTGTTTGGGGTAACATCAGGAAAGTTCTGGGACATATAGTTGGAATGGGAGGAATAGAGGTAGACTCTGAGAAGATCAAAATAATTACTGAGATGCCAGCACCGAAGACAGAGAAGGAAGTTAGAGCATTCCTCGGGAAAATTCAGTATATCATCCGGTTCATCGCCAAGTTGACATCAATATGTGAGCCTATCTTCAAACTACTGAGAAAAGACCAGTCGGTGAAATGGAATGAGCAATGTCAAGCAGCCTTCGACAAGATCAGAGAATATTTGGTAAAGCCTCATGTATTGAAACCTCTGAGGCCGGGCAGACCTTTGATATTGTATTTGGCCATAGAATCAGAAGCACTTGGGGCAATGATGGTACAGGCAGATGAGACAGGGGTAGAACATGTAGTCTACTATCTCAGTAGGAAGATGCTTCCGTACGAAGCCCGTTATCAAGAGGTAGAGAAGATCTGTTTGGTAGTGGTATGGGTGTCCAGAAAACTGCAGCATTACTTCCAGTCTTACTGGATCCAGGTGGTGGCCAAAGAAAATCCCTTAAAGTATCTACATTCAGTGCCTTCTCTAGTGGGGAAGTTGGGAAGATGGTTAGTATTGCTGACAGAGTTTGACATTAAGTATCTCACCTCCAAAGTAATCAAGGGCGAGCCGTAGCCGAGTTCCTGCATTACAACCTATTGAAGGGGATCAGTACAAGTTTGAATTCCCAGATGAAGAGATCCAAGTAATAACAGTTCAAGGATGGAAAATATATTTCGACGGAGCAGTAAATTGCAAAGGAGCTGGAATTGGGATTGTGATAGTGACTCCCAAATGAGAGACTTTGCTTATGTCCAAGAGGTTGACGTTCGGAGTAACTAACAACATGGTCGAATATGAAGCATGTGCTTTTGGATTGACTGCATTGATAGCCTTGAAGGCTGAGAGCGTGGAGGTCTACGGAGATTCGATGTTGGTAGTCCGACAGATGCAGGGAGAATGGGAACTGAAGGAAGAATGGTTGAAACCTTACCTTTTTCACCTCAGAAAGTTGGCACATGCTATCCTCGATTGTAAGTTTCAGCACTTGCCGCAAGAAGAGAATCAGATGGTAGACGCATTAGCTACACTTGCAGCGACTTGGGAAAATCCAGAGAAGTTAGTGATGAAACCACTGGTGCTAACAACAGCAAGCAGACCTGTTTATGAGATAAAAGAGTTTTGGAAGTAGAGATCAACGACGGAAAACCTTGGTACCATGATATTCAGCGATACCTGGAACACAGAGAATTCCCAGAATGAGCAAGCAGAAAAGACAGAATAGCCATTCAGAAGTTGGCTTCTCAGTATGTGATTTTGAAAGGAGAATTGTACAAGAGACAGGCAAATGGCGTTCAGCTGAAGTGTTTGAGAAAAGAAGAGGCTCAGAAGGCAATGGAAGAAATACATGACGGGGTATGTGGACCGCATATGAATGGGTTGAACTTGTCTCGCAAGATTGTAAGACAAGGCTTCTACTAGTTGACCATGGAGACAGACTGTGCCAAACTGGTAAAACATTGTCATGATTGACAAGCACACGGTAATTTGAGCCATCTGCCGCACACAGAGTTGCACGGGCTATCAGAGCCATGGCCTTTCTCAGCATGGGGAATTGATATGATCAGGGAGATTCGACCGAATGCATCGAATGGACATCGTTTCATAGTAGTGGCAGTGGACTAATTCTCGAAATGGGTGGAAGCCGAGTCATTTCGTAACGTCACAGCAAAGCAGATGGCGAAATTCATAGCTCGGAATCTCATATGTCGGTATGGTATGCCGCATCATGTAGTGACAGATAACAGAGTTCAGTTTCAAGGGGAAACGAAGGCAATGCTATAGAGATATAAGATAGGACATCACAAGTCGTCATCTTACCGGCCGCAGGCAAATGGGGCAGTCAAGGCAGCCATAAGACAGTAAAGAATATATTAGCCAAGATGATAGAGAACTGCAAAGATTGGGCTAACAAGCTACCGTATGCCCTGTGGGGGTACAGAACATCGGTAAGAACAGTAACATGAGCCACGCATTACTCTTTGGTCTATGGAATGGAAGCAGTACTGCCAGTGGAAGTTGAGATACAATCCTTGAGGGTATTAGCAGAAACAGAGTTACCTGAACAAGAATGGGCTGCACGGAGATTTGAACAGTTAGCACTACTGGATGAAAAGAGGATGAAGTCCTTGCATCACATGCAGATGTATCAAAAGAGAATAGCCCGAGCATTCAACAAGAAGGTGCGTCCTACTAAGGTTAGAAAGGGTGATTTGGTACTTAAGCAGTCGAGGCCGTCGACGACAGACCCAAGAGGAAAGTTCATACCTAACTGGGAAGGGCCCTACATAGTGCAGAAAGTAATGGGAAATGGGGCATTGAGACTGTCAGATTTGGAAGGGAACGAGTTCACCGAGCCAATCAACGTGGATAGATTAAAGCAGTATTTTGCCTGAGGGAAAGAAGACCGAGAAGTCACCAAGGGAATTGACAGAAGACCTAACCCAACGGGGTAGGAAACTCATTCATGCATGCATACACGTAACATATTGCATTCTTTTTGTGTTTGTTCTGTTTTGTAATAACAGGTTTCAAAGAAAAAAAAAGAAAGTGGCAAAAGCAAGCCAACCAGAAGCAGCAACAGTACAGTGTCATCAGTTTCAGGAAGGAATCAGTATCAGCTTGGGGATGAGTCCCAGGGGCGAGGCCCATGTCAGCATCGGTTTGGGGGGTGAGGCCCACATCAACATATGTTTGGGGGCGAGGCCCATGTCAACATCGGTTTGGGGTCGAGGCCCACATCATCAGTCTTGGGGATGAGTCCCAAGGTCGAGGCCCACATCAGCATCATATCAGCAATTTTGGGGATGATTCCCATGGTCGAGGCCCACATCAGTATCAGCTTGAGGGCGAGGCCCACATCAATATTGGTTTGGGGGCGAGGCCCACATCAACATCAGTTTGGGGGCGAGGCCCATGTCAGCAGTTTGGGGATGCGTCCCAGGGTCGAGGCCTACATCATCAGCAGTTTTAAGGATTCGTCCCAGGGTCGAGGCCCACACATATCATCAGGAGTTTGGGGATGCGTCCCAGGGTCGAGGCCTACATCATCAGTAGTTTGGGGATGCGTCCCAGGGTCGAGGCCTACATCATCAGCAGTTTTGGGGATACGTCCCAGGGTCGTGACCCACATCATCAGCAGTTTTAGGGATGCGTCTCAGGGTCGTGACCCATATCATCAGCAGTTTTGGGATGCGTCCCAGGGTCGTGACCCACATTGTCAATGTTATCGGGATGCGTCCCAGAGTCGAGGCCCCCGTTGTCGGTTGCAGTTATCGGGATGCGTTCCAGGGCCGTTGGCCCCCTACATTATCAGTTTTGGAGATACGTCCCATGTTCGTGACCCACATTATCAGCGGTATTGGGATGCGTCCCAGGGTCGATGCCCCCGTTTTCGGTTGCAGTTATTGGGATGCGTCCCAGGATCGAGGTCCACTGCATCATCAAATCAGCTCGAATCAGCAGGCAAGTCAGGTGGCAGGTGGCAAGCCAGGTAAGTAAAAATGCATTGCACAACTTTGATAGGATTGTCATTGTCACTCACTGCAGAAGTCCCATCAAAGTGGAGGCGATTGTAGGCACTGCATTTTGCATATAAGTCCTGATGATGAGCCTCGTACGGAGGCACTATTCTTTAGGTTACGAAAGTCACGGGAAACGAATGTCAGAAGGGGAAATTCAGAATAAGTATGTCATCGGATTCAATTCACATGTTCACTGCTTTCGTTCGTTCTGCGTTCGTGAACACGTTCGAATGTCAAGCAGATCACAGGCGTTTGTGCAGCGTTCGAATCGACATTCGAACGGTGTCGGTACTTCTGGTTTTGTTGCTAGCCTCACGCCCAAGCCCATTTAGCCCACCAAAACCAACCCAAAAGAAGCAGCCCTAATCCACGTGAAGTCAACAACCAAAACTGCCCTTCAAAACCAAACCAAAACATTGAATAAATCCCCCAAAAACAGTCCAGAGAATTACCCTCAAAACCGTCCCCAAACAACGAGCAGCATAAACCAAAAATCAAGCACCACAAATCAGCCCCTGCCTCACAGAAGATAACCCCAAAAACTCCCCTTAAAATGACCAAAACCGGTCCCGAAATCAACACCAAAATAGCCCCTGAACCAATCCAAAAATAGCCTGAAAACAGTGAATGAATCAGAGAAAACAGTGACCAGAAACTGCAGCGAAACGGAGTGAAAACAGCGACCCGAACAGCGAAGGAAAATGTTGAACCAGTGAACCGGAGGAGTTGCGGAGCATCAACCCTTCCGACGGCCGTGTAACGCACTTCCGAGCGACAACAAAAGAGGTTAGACCTGAGGGCATATGTTATTAATTTTCATCGCATGAATTAGTGACTTAGAAAGCATGTAATTAATTTTCCTCGCATGAATTAATTCTTTAGAAAGCATGTAATTTATTTTACCTCGCATGATTTAGTAGTTTAGAAGATTATTTACCTTTGAGATATGATTTGGCCTAGTATGTTTTCCTTTAAGCATGACTTAGTTATTTACCTTTCGTAATAGGAATTTAATTTATGTTATGTTTAAGTCGTATTTATTCAACATGCTTATTGTGTGATATCATGTGTTTGCCGTTATAAAAGTTTACTTTTGAAGCATGCAAACCTAGATTTGGGCTTTATAAGAATTTAGACTACTTTGACCAATATGTATGTTGAGTAGACTTGGTTAAAATTGCACAAATTCATTCATTACAAATGACATAAGTAATGCACCATTTCGAACCCAACGGTTTGAGGTCTTCCCTTGCGAGGGGTGAGTGCGGCCTTAAATCATTCTCCCGGTTCACACCGGGTGGCGACTCCATTTTATTTCTCCGGTTTAGTTCCTCCACGGGCTACGCCGTACTCCTAACCAGGCCACGAGCCTGGAACAGCGTCGCCGATTTCTGTGTCCTACAGTCTGGCGACTCCACTGGGGATAGAGAATCGGGCCCGAAATAATGTCTTATAATGTTTGTGATTTGCGCTTTAATTAACCATGTCTAATGTGGGTTTAGGGAGTTTAATCAAAGGTATTAAGGCTATGTGATGGTTTGGTGTCTTCCTTCACTCACTACCCTTTTTAAGGAAAAGTTGTGAAGGCACCTAGATAATCATTCACCCGTAGCTCATTGTGATAGACTAATTTGGAGGACTTGTTGTTTATTCCTGTCACCAAGGCGATAAGAGCATAAGAGGCTTGGGTATTTAAGAGAGTTCGCTCCACCCTCCCTCTGGGGAATCTACAATAAGAAATTCATTTGACAGTTAGTCACATACCGAAACTCGTTGGCACGTACCGTAAGGTATAAAAAAAGGTGCGCTCACTTGGTCGTTTGAACCCTTGAGTGGGGAGTCCTAGTTGTGGGCAATCCTTCGTCAGCGAGAGCTTTTGTTTACACTCATGAAACCTACATGTGAACCTAGTTGTATGACCCTTAGAAATTATTTATTTATACTTGTGTTTAGGACCATCATCATTTGGATTCAATTGAACCTCTTGTCAAGAGATATGAACTTGTTGGGCCATTTAAACTGGGACGAGTTCGTGTCCTTTGGTAATTGGGCCAAAAGCTTCTAAAATGCCGATGGGCCGTCTTGTGTTTAGGTCTCTTATCATTTGAAGTTGTTTAGCCATGTTATCGCAAAAGTATAAACTTGTTGGGCCTTTTCAACTGGGACAAGTTTGCACCGAGCAATAGTATGATTAAATGCTTTAAAATGGTAATGGACCGACTTATATATTTCATGCATCGCACACATCTCATACTTACACGCATCATGTTAACCCTTTTGTCTTAAAAGCCACCATAGATATCTGTTGGGTTAGAAAAAGAAGACTTGTCAAGAATAATTTAGTAAACATGGATATTGGGAAAAGAAGCGAGAACAGAAGACCATTTGGGGGGCCTTCAAAAAAAAACAAAAACAAAAACAAAAACAAATAAATAATTGTTTGTTTTTAGTCTTTGATAGCTGGACATAAGTCCGATGATGAAATCGTTTGCTTTAGGATGAAATCTTAGAAACGATAAACTCTTGATATGCTTTTATCTGATGCTTTGAATAATTGATCTATGCTGGACTCGTAAGCACTTCACTATGGGATCTTAGCAGTGGAAGTCTAAGTAGTCGACAAGATGACTAGTTGAAAAGATGGCGGATCAGTGAATGACTGTTTGCCTGGATGTCCATCCTGGTTTACTTATGTTACGATATATGATATGGTTGGAAACAAAGAAAAAGTCATTGAAAAGAAAAGAAAAGAAAAATAGGCCATCTATAACCGATAAGCGTGAAGCTGCCCATTGGTGAGTATTAGGGCCACCATGAGGAGAAATGCTACCTTAAAGGGTAGGTGTGTTGGAAAAAAGAGAAAGAAAAAAAAATTTAAAAATGAAAAGAAAGAAAAAATAGACAAAAGAAAAAAAAGAAAACCATATCATGTTGAGTACGCGGATGTAATCACAGAGTATGATCAAGACGTCTAGGTTGGTTAGACCCACTGATCCAATTCTCCGAGATGAAATCATCGAGTTGGCTTACTTAAGGATTAAGCTGCGAAAGAGCCTCGGCACACACGCACTTTGAGTCTGGTCCAGATCATTTATTCAAAAACTCATATTTGAGTTGCATTAAGCGTTTTGAAAGTTCTCTGGTTTCATTACTGAGCATTCTTTGAGGACGATGATATGTATAACTATTGGGACTATTTCGTAGCATGTAATATAGTATGATGATATGGAATGCCCCACCATGTGGTTCATCTTGACCAAGTGCAAACAGCGGGGAGCAGAAAGCTAAACCAAGACTGGGGGCGGCCAGTCTACCACATCGTGAATCAGGGACATAACGAGATATTGAGTCATGGGACCAAAAGCAATCACCAGAAGAGAATTGATAGAACGAAACTGTAAGCATACCCAGGGGCGATTAAAGGCAGTTATAGGCGAATGACACCGGGAGAACTGGCAGAAGACCTAACCCGACGGAATAGGAAATTCATCCATGCATGCATGCATACACGTAACGCACTTGCATTCTTTTTGTGTTTTGTTTTGTATTCATGGGTTTCAACGAATAAAAAAATGAGAAAACGGAAAATGCAAGCCAACTAGTCGCAGCAACACTGCATCATCGGTTTCGGGAATGAATCCCAGGGTCGAGGCCCACATCATCAGAGTTTTGGAATGAATCCCAGGGTCGAGGCCCACAGCAGCAGAGTTTTGGAATAAATCCCAGGGACGAGGCCTACATCGTCAGAATTTTGAAATGAATCCCAGGGCCGAGGCCTATATTATCATCAGTTTCAGGAATGAATCCCAAGGGGGGAGCCCGTATTATCAGCAGTTTTCGAGAATGAATCCCAGGGGGTCGAGGCCCACATTATCACTGGTTTCGGGAATGAAGCCCAGGGAATAAAGCCCACATTCATCACGGTTCGGGAATAGACCACCTCACAGCACAGTTTGAAAATGAACCATCAGCATCAGTTTTGCCGGGTATGGCACTCTGGGGGCGAGGTCCATATCAGTATCAGTTTGGGGCGAGGCCCACATCGGTGTCAGCATGGGGGCGAGGCTCATATCAGTATCAGTTTGGGGTGAGGCCCACATCAGTATCAGCATGGGGGCGAGGCCCATATCAGTATCAGTTTGGGGCGAGGCCCACATCTTTATCAGAATCAATCTTGCCGGGTATGGCACTCTGGGGGCGAGGCCCACATCTTTATCAGAATCAGTCTTGCCGGGTATGGCACTCTGGGGCCCACATCTTTATCAGAATCAGTCTTGCAGGGTATGGCACTCTGAGGGGGGGCCCACATCTTTATCAGAATCAGTCTTGCCGGGTATGGCACTCTAAGGGCGAGGACCGCATCTTTACCAGTATCAGTTTCAGGGATGAGTCTCAGGGCCGAGGCCTACATCATCATCAGTATCAGTTGTGGGGATGACTCCTAGGGCCGAGGCCTACGTCATCATCAGTTTCAGTTGCGGGGATGAGTCCCAGGGACGAGGCCTACGTCATCATCAGTATCAGTTGCGGGGATGAGTCCCAGGGCCGAGGCCTTCGTCATCATCAGTATCAGTTGCAGGGGATGAGTCCATAGGCCGAGGCCTACATCAGCATCAGTATCAGTTTTGGGGATGAGTCCCAAGGTCGAGGCCTACATCATCATCAGTATCAGTTTCGGGGATGAGTCTCAAGGTCGAGGCCTACATCATCATCAGTATCAGTTTCGGGGATGAGTCTCAGGGTCGAGGCCCACATCAGCATCAGTATCAGTTTCAGGGATGAGTCTCAGGGTTGAGGCCCATATCATATCAGCATCAGTATCAGAAGTTTTGGGGATGCGTCCTAGGGTCGTGACCCACATCATCATCAGCAGTTTTAGGGATGCGTCCCAGAGTCTTGACCCACATCATCAGCAGTTTTGGGGATGCGTCCCAAGGTCGTGGCCCACATCATCAGTAGTTTTGGGGATGCTTCCCAGGGTCGTGGCCCACATCATCAGCAGTTTTGGGGATGCGTCTCAGGGTCGTGACCCAACGTTATCGGGATGCGTCCTAGGGTCGAGACCCCCGTTGTCGGTTGCAGTTCCGGGATGCGTCCCAGGGTTGAGGGCCCACTGCATCATCAGCTGTAGTTCCGGGATGTGTCCCAGGGCCGAGGACCCACCACATCAAATTGATTTTCGCCAGGTACGGCACTCCGGGTATGGAGACATCAAAACAGTTTTGCCAAGTACGGCATGTGGACTATGTGGATTATGTGGACTACCGTGGACTATCGTGAAGTGTTGTGTACTACCGTGGACTATCGTGAAGTGTTGTGTACTACCGTGGACTATCGTGAAGTGTTGTGGACTACCGTGGAATATCGTGAAGTGTTGTGGACTACCGTGGACTATCGTGAAGTGTTGTGGACTACCGTGGACTATCGTGAAGTGTTGTGGACTACCGTGGACTATCGTGAAGTGTTGTGGACTACCGTGGACTATCTTGAAGTGTTGTGGACTACCGTGGATTATGTGGACTACCGTGGATTATCGTGGATTATGTGGACTATATGGATTATGTGGATTATTGTGGACTATGTGGATTATGTGGACTAACGTGGATTATCATGGACTATGTGGACTACCATGGATTATCGTGGACTATGTAGACTATCGTGGAGTACTGTGGACTACCGTGGACTATCGTGGAGTATTGTGAACTACCGTGGATTATCGTGGACTATCATGGACTAGTGTGGACTATTGTAGACTACCGCGACACCCTAGATACGGGGTTTAGCATGCCAGGAATGGCACATCATCAAATACAGTTTAGAGCAACAGGCAAACCAGGTGACAGCTGGCGAGCCAGGTAAGTGAAAATGCATTGCACGTACTTTGATAGGACTGTCTTTGTCACACACTATACAAGTCCCATCAAAGTGGGGGCGACTGTAGGCACTGAATTTTTCATGTAAGTCCCGATGATGAGCCTCGTACGGAGGCACTACCTTTTAAGTCGCGGAAGTCGCGGGAAACGGACGTCGGAAGGGAAGAGTCAAGAATTGATATCTCGTCGTTTTAGTTCCCTCGCTTAACCTCGGATTTGCTCGTTGAGCCTCTGTTTCAAAATTTATCCCTATCCCGAACCTTAAACCTACCCACATGCACAAAACTCACCCCACGTAACCCACTTCACACAACAAAACAAAAGAAAACCAAAACATTAAATAATCCAAGTGCCCCACATCCAACAATCACAAACAAAACTCCAAGCACCTCACCTGCACATGCCTCCCCCTCTCTTTTCAAAAGCCAACCATAAATGATTGCCACCCTAATAAATTCACTTCCCCCCACCAAACAACAAACTCATCATTAAATTAATAATTCCCTCACCATTATAAAAAGGAAACACATGACCCTTCTTCCTTGGCTAACATACACGTAAACAACCCAAAAAAACCCTAGAGCTTGCCACTCACGCTCCCACTTCTCCCTCTCGCCACTCTCTCTCTCACGGCATGAAAATGAAACCCTAACTCGGTTCCTCCCCCACTCTCTTCTCTCTCATTTTCATATCTCTCTTGGCACAAAATAAACAAACAAAAACTCACGCTACTTCACTGCCACGTCCCTTCTCCACTAATAGCAGCCCTCAATCTCTCAAACACACACTGCCACGTCTCTTGTCTCCATCTTCAACGCCCCCTAAAGCCACTACATCAACATGAATAGGTAAGCCACAAATCAGCCCTTACACACGCTGCAAACAGTGACACTCTCAGACCACACTCACGCAGCCCATTCATGCAACGACACACCCAGCAGCCCCCTTCATGCAACACTACGCTCAGTGAGCTCGTCACTCTCTTCAACTCCCACATCGATCACAAGCCAAAACTGCCTCACAAACTTAAACAAACAAAGACCCTTAACTGAGACATCACTCACCACCACAAACCCTAGATACAGCCCTTCAACGCACCATACAAGCACAAACCGACAACAAACCATTTATCTCTCTCTTCTCACGCCACAAAGACATCTGAAAACAAACTGCCCACCACGTGAGCCCTGGACATAAAGAAGCAGCCCTAATCCACGTGAAGTCAACAACCAAAACTGCCTTCAAAAACAAACCAAAACAGTGAATAAATCCCCCAAAAACAGTCCAGAGAATTACCCTCAAAACCGTCCCCAAACAACGAGCAGCATAAACCAAAAACCGAGCACCACAAATCAGCCCCTGCCTCACCGAAGATAACCCCAAAAACTCCCCTTAAAATGACCAAAACCGGTCCCGAAATCAACACCAAAATAGCCCCTGAACCAATCCAAAAATAGCCTGAAAACAGTGAATGAATCAGAGAAAACAGTGACCAGAAACCTCAGCGAAACGGAGTGAAAACAGCGACCGGAACAGCGAAGGAAAATGTTGAACCAGTGAACCGGAGGAGTTGCGGAGCATCAACCCTTCCGACGGCCGTGTAACGCACTTCCGAGCGACAACAAAAGAGGTTAGACCTGAGGGCATATGTTATTAATTTTCCTCGCATGAATTAGTGACTTAGAAAGCATGTAATTAATTTTCCTCGCATGAATTAATTCTTTAGAAAGCATGTAATTTATTTTACCTCGCATGATTTAGTAGTTTAGAAGATTATTTACCTTTGAGATATGATTTGGCCTAGTATGTTTTCCTTTAAGCATGACTTAGTTATTTACCTTTCGTAATAGGAATTTAATTTATGTTATGTTTAAGTCGTATTTATTCAACATGCTTATTGTGTGATATCATGTGTTTGCCGTTATAAATGTTTACTTTTGAAGCATGCAAACCTAGATTTGAGCTTTATAAGAATTTAGACTACTTTGACCAATATGTATGTTGAGTAGACTTGGTTAAAATTGCACAAATTCATTCATTACAAATGACATAAGTAAGGGACCATTCCGAACCCAACGGTTTGAGGTCTTCCCTTGCGAGGGGTGAATGCGGCCTTAAATCACTTTCCCGGTTCACACCGGGTGGCGACTCCATTTTATTTCTCCGGTTTAGTTCCTCTGCGGGCTACTCCGTACTCCCAACCAGGCCACGAGCCTGGAACAGCGTCGTCGATTTCTGTGTCCTACAGGCACACGAGGTCCTACATTGTGGATTTGCTTATCTATGTATGTGTTGCGTCGCCTATCATGCATCAGGTCTTGTCCCATTCGAACGCGTTCTCGAACGCTATACGAACGCGAACCTTCTGTTTACCGTTCGAACGCGTTTACGAACGCTACTCGAACGCGCATATGTTTTATTTATTTTATCATGCATCAGGTCTTGTCCCGTTCGAACGCGTTATAAACGCGAACCTTCTGTTTACCGTTCGAACGCATTTACGAACGCTACTGGAACGCGCATATGTTTTCTTTGTTTTATCATGCATCGGGTCTAGTCCCGTTCGAACGCGTTCTCGAACGCTATACGAATGCGAACCTTCTATTTACCGTTCAAACGCGTTTACGAATGCTACTCGAACGTTCATGCGTTTTATTGTATCATGCATCAGGTCTCATCCCGTTCGAACGCGTTATCAAACGCTATACGAAAACGGACATTATGTTTATCGTTCGAACGCGTTATCAAATGCTACTCGAACGCGTTTACGAACGCTACACGAACACGCACACACTGGAGAGATTCCTTTATCATGTTTCATGCATGTTTGTTCTCCTGTCATTCTCTTCCCCATCATATGTTTAGTTGGCTCTCTTCAATATTTATGCACTTAATTGCCTCTCTTTAATATGCATGCTTGTACAATCATTGTCCATTTGCGTTTCCATGATCATCAATGTGATGCGTTCATGAAATTATGTGTTCATCGTTATTTCAATCTACTTTTAAGCATGCAAGCTTAGGCATAGGTTATATGCAAACAGGTTATAGGCAAACGTAGATACGAGCTTTGTTTCTATGTATGTGAACTTAGAAATAGAATACCCTTGGAAATATATGTTGCTAGATTTGATTAAATTATTGCACAAATCATATCATTACAAGTGGCATAAGTAAGTGACCATTCTGAACCCAACGGTTTGAGGTCTTCCCTTGCGAGGGGTGAGTGCGGCCTTAAATCATTTTCCCGGTTCACACCGGGTGGCGACTCCATGTTATTTCTCTGGTTTAGTTCCCCCGCAGACTATTCCGTACTCCCAACTAGGCCGTGAGCCTAGAACAGCGTCGCCAATTTCTGTGTCCTACAGAAAGAAAGAAAATCATGACTTGTAGCTTATCCACCATCAACCTACGAAGATGGAAAATGTGGTTCAGTGAAATATGTTATATGAAGGTCTCTAATAGTTCTGCCACCCTGAATTTTAGTTGTACATGATCACTAGGGTGGTTACTATCACATATCTCACATCTCTGAAATCGTTGAGCAAATATTGTGTTATTTCTCTCTGACATCCATGGATAGTTGTTGGGCTGGACAACAGGCCTCAGAAAATCGGACTGCTGCTCTCTGATTTAGGGTGTATCTTCACCTCTGAAAGCTCATAATTCTTTCATCGCCCAATAATGTTCCATTTTAAACCACCTGAAAATAAAAGAAAGAAATAAAAATTACAAATAAAAGTAAAGAAAAATAGATACAAGTAAAATAGATAGCTTCAAAATTAATAACGCAAGAAAAATAAGTCCCCGGCAACGGCACCAAAAACTTGATTGGTGAAATCACACTTGTAACGCAATCGCATGTATCACTCAAGTAGTATAAAAATATCGATCCAACGAGGACTTAATTTCTACTTTTGTTATTAATTATTGATGCTAAATGTTTACAGGTATCTAATTAGGGTGAGAAGGGAATGATTGCTGATTGGTTGGTTGAATGTGGATTTGCTAAATAACTCAATAAATAAAAATACAAAATAAAACAAAGGAAATTAATAATAAAAAAAATAAACATATAGGGTTGTGATTCCACACAATATTATTCTAATGAAGAATTGATTCTCCTATATATGTGTAATAAATTAGTTTGTTAACCTCGAACACGAAGATATGCGTAAGCCTCTTCCGATGGTCGAATGCAAACACCCAAAGTAACCCAATTAACTATATTCCTATGTTAACTAAGTTACCCGAATTCATTAAGGTCAAGATCCAATTATGGCTACCCACGCCCGACAGGTATATTCCTATCATGTAAGGAAATCCCTAAAGTGAGATCATGAGCTATTGAATCTAAGTCTGAAACCTAAAATCCATTTTCTAAGTTCATTTTAAGTTTACCACATCAATCTTATTGGTGATCAGTTAACAAGAAGTATTAAGGTTAAGATTCAATAAACAAGCCAAAACACCACACATTATAAAAAGAAAATCAATTATTAAACTCGTGAATATTGTGCTTCATCACTTCCCTAAATTAAAAAAAAAATGTTGGGGTTATGGGATCCACCTTTAATATTTCAAATATAGAAATCTCACTTTATTATAATATAGAAATTGTCAGTGCCAATTAAGTCAAACCAGCCATAAAGGCGGTGTTATTATTTATCCATAAACCAGCCATATAGGCGGTAATCATTTGTCACGTAAAGACCGACCATATAGGCGGTGTCATATTATGTCAAATAAATAAAACCAGCCATGTATGCGGTACAACATTAATCCATATTATTAGATTACAATTTCCATATTATAAATTAAGTGCGATTAATCTAACTTATCATATTAAAAGTTTCACCATTTCCCCAATGGAAATTAATTACTAAACATAAAAGAAAGTAAAAACACACATACTATTATTACTACTAAAAATAAAAATACATAATTAAAATACAGAAAATAAACACACAAGATACAATCCTCAAGTTCCTTATTAGAAACCTCAAGGAAAGTATGAAATTTACAAATGAAATGGCTTGGTATTTATAGGCAAAATTTTATCTCCACCTATTTCTCCACCAAACATGGCATAAAAAATGGCACATTCGAAATTCCTATGAACGTCAAAGTTGTAGATCTTTGGGTCTTCTTTCATCTGGAACTTGAATCACCTCAATCCGATATCGGAGTAAAAAGTTATGGCCAAAATATGAAAATTGTGCAAAGTTGAAATTTCCGAAATTGTACTTCGTTAGAACGCCATTTCAAGTTTCCAACCTACAAAATCCAAAAGTCAAGTCCAGTTTTTGCCCTTATTTTTTCCACTTTTAGTCCTGATTGATTCCATTGAGTCCCGATTTAATTTTATCTGTAAAATAAACTAAAACACATCAAAACGTTCATAAAACCAGAGAAATCATACAAAATATTAGGTCAAAGTGGCGGTAAATATTGATATATTTTCCGCTCATCAGCATTAATAAAAAAGAAAGCAACATAGCAATCAAAAATTTGCACAAAAAAGAACTTAAGATTACGTGAATACCCAAGCCAGAAAGCCCAATCAAAAGAGCCAAAGCAACCACACTCACGCGGGCGGGAAGCTGCTCTATCCAGTTTGTCATATGATAGGTGGTAGTATCACTCGATCATGGGAAGGCTGAGTGCAGCTCGACTCATTACATCCATATATATATGTATAGAAACTTTGTTTTTTATGCAGTTTAGGAAATAGTTTTCACATGAAGTTTTTGAATATTTATTCTGTGAGTTAATCTTTTAAGCTTGAATTCAGTTATAATTATTTTGATTGAGATGATGAATAAGTCTTGATATTCTGCTTGAGTATCATTCCGCAAGATTATGAAAAAATTTCTAGGTTATAAATATATATATATATATATATCAAATCGAAGCAAAACCTAGCGGATCCATTTCCTAAATGTTTACCTCGAGAGCAAGTTGAGAAGTCATCGAGGGGAATGGCTTGAATTCTATAAATTAAGAATTGTCATTGTGGAAACCCAACCTGACTGACTATAGATCCCAAGATCTATGTTCAAAAGGGACAACTGAACTTTTGTGCAATTCAAACCAAGTATTGTAGAGTTCTATACTCTTTCTCATTCCTATAATGACGCAGAGTATTGTCTGTTAAGGTTAGGGTAAGCTAAGGCTTTTAATGATCACTATATTATGAGAAGAATCCTAAAAGGGATAAAGATATAATACCTTTTACAGTAGATCACTTATTTCAAGTAAGAAGTAAGGTCGCGTCCATGACACTTTTAAAGGCTGGATTCCCTAAAACACTTGATGGAGCCAAGAACAATGTTAATGGCCGAATTGAACACGACCGTAGAACTGAAAACGGTTGAAGTTGAGCTGTGTTATAGCTATTGTCTTGGTTTACACCAACGACGAAACAGTTCAAGACTATGGTCATTGGTTTGCCAAGTAAATATGATAGTCATTTACTATGAAGTATTCAAGGCGAAAGCTACCTATTCCAATACAGTTTTATTTTCGGGAAACTATCATAAGTGTCCACATTACTATTTAGAGAATTGTGAGGGATTGTAGAAATTTCTCTAATATTTATATGATATTTCATTTAAGAGACATGTCACTTAACATGTGTCTTATGAGAGATATATAAATTAAAGGGACATGTCACTTAACATGTGTCTTATGAGAGAGATATAAATTAAAGGGACATGTCCTCTAAGAGATGATAGAATATGACTTTTGAGTTTGGAGGGTATTATGAAGGGATATAACCTTTAGAAGGATTATATCCTTACACTAAAGGGTGCCTATAAAGACACTCTTATATGTTTATAAATAGACCCCATTGGTTTCTCATTTAAGTATTCAATTAATGCATTCAATTCATCCAATAAATTTCCTTCCAAGTTAAACATTTTTAGAGAGTTGAAGTCTGGAGTTTGAAGAGAGTTTCCACTATTATTCATAATTCAAAGTTATTGATAAAAAAGAGTGCCCCTTAGTAAAGAAGTAACCAAATATCATGAGAAAACGTTAGCTAATAGATCCGTAAGAGTACTAAGAAGGGACTAATAAATTCTTAAATAAAGAAACCACTCGACTTGGTTTTGAGATCATTTTTTACAAAATATTTCACAGATTTTTCTAATAGCTTGAGTTTGAGTTTATATTTGATTCATGAATTACATGTTTTGCTATTTATTAATTTATTTGAATTATGCAGGTTAAAAATGATAAATAACACCGCCAACAGTAGAAATAGGGTATTAGAGATTTACAGAATTCTTAACATCAGTCTCTGAGACACACAAAATTGTATATAAATAGCAATATAAGGAAACATACATTATGTTGATTCCATAATCTCTCACCAAATAAAGGGTAAACAAATAAGATTATAAGATTAAAACTTTAAAAAAACTGGAAAGAGACAACAAAATTGTTTTCCTGAGTTCGGAGCCTAATTCATCCAAGAATGCAAAACAACTACTGTTTGTTGATCTCAAAGGTGGCGTCAAAACGATAACTTTGAGACATTGGAAGCGACAACATCATCTTCAACCTCATCCTCATTCCGAAGTCCCTTAACCCACCCACCGTCAATTGATTGAATGCTTCCATTCAACCCATCATCCATAAAATCACCAACCCGTTTCACCTTCAACTCCTTCGGCTGAACAGGGTAATTCCCAGAGAAGCAAGCATAACAAAAGTTCTGAGAATCGTTTCCAGCAACTTGTTCAAGCTGTCAAATGGCAGAAACGCAAGTGAATCACACCCAATAAACTCTCTGATTTCCTCAACGCTCATCCTGTTAGAAATCAACTCCTCAGAGCTTGGAGTGTCCACTCCATAGTAACAAGAAGCTATAATTGGTGGGCTTGCAATTCTCATGTGAACCTCCTTAGCCCCAGCCTCCTTAAGCAACCTAACAATTTTCGATGAAGTAGTTCCTCTCACGATTGAGTCATCCACGACCACAACTCTCTTCCCCTCCAATACTCCCCTCACGGGAGAGAGCTTAAGTTTGACACCAAAGTCCCTAATCTTCTGTGATGGCTCAATGAAAGTCCTCCCAACGTAGTGTGACCTTATCAACCCTTGTTGAAATGGCACACCAGCTTTTGCAGCATACCCAAGTGCAGCCACCACTCCAGAATCCGGCACCGCAATCACAACATCACACTCAACAGGAGCCTCAGTAGCAAGTATTTCCCCAAAAGTATGCCTCGACTCATAAACAGACCTCCCAAAAACAACAGAATTAGGCAGTGCAAAATAAATATGCTCAAAGATGCATTGTTTAGGTACAGGGTGAGGCATCAAACAAAACGATTGAACCCCATCTTTATCCACCATCAAAACTTCACCAGGATACACCTCTCTCTCATATGTGGCCTCAATTAAATCAAGTGCACAAGTCTCGGAAGCAAAAACCACAGCACCATTACTCCTCCTGCCCATCACCAATGGCCTAAAGCCATACGGGTCACGAATGGCAACAAGCTTATCCTCAGTAACAAACACCATAGAATAAGCACCCTCAAGCTTCTCACAAGCATCCACAATCCTCAAAAAGAAAGGTCTAGCTTTCGAAATCGCAATTAAATGAAGAACAACCTCAGTATCAGAACTAGTATTAAAAATTGAACCATTCTCTTCAAGCATAGCCCTCAAGGAATTATAATTAACCAGATTCCCATTATGTGCAACCCCCACAGAGCCAAACCTATACGCAGCCACAAAAGGTTGTACATTCTTAAGCATAGAGCTACCGGCAGTCGAATATCTAACATGCCCAATGCCCATATTACCAGGCAATTGATCAAGTTTAGATTCATTAAACACATCAGAAACCAAACAACACCAGTAATAGATTGAAGAACATTATTATTCACAGCCACTATACCTGCACCTTCTTGGCCACGATGTTGCATCGCGTGTGTAGCGCCAAATAGCACAAACGCGACGCCTCTGGGTCGCCATAGATGCCCACGACACCACACTCCTCACGGGGCTTATCGTCATCATCCAAGAAACTGTCAAAAAAATCATCTGGATATTCTTTATTTGTGCCGAAAAACTCAGAGATAGGGTTTTTGGACGAGGCAGTGAAGTTATTTTTGTGGGTTAAGGATTGTTGTTTCTTAGGGAAAAAACAGTTTTTTTCCTGGGTTTTGGAGAAAAGAGAAACATGGGTTTTTTGCGACTGTTTAGTGTTTGCAAAAGGAGATGGGTTTGAGAAAGACGAAGAGAGAGGGCAGAGATTGCCAGTGCTTGTGGCCGCCATTAATGGCTAAAATTTTGTTTTGCTCAAAAAACAGAGAGGTGACGGAGGTATTTAAAGTAGCAAAAAACTCAGAGTAGCGAGGGAATCTAAAGTTGTATTGTGTTGGCGTTACCTTATGATTTGGGGCAAAGGTTATTTTATTTTTATTCCCTAGACTAGACTTTTAATTAATTAAAAAAAAATTATATATTTAAAAATTTTATCATGTTCAAAAATTAAATTAAAATATTAATATCTACCAGAATATTTTTAAATAATTTATAGAATAATTAGATAATTAACCTAAAGTTTAGGACTAGGGAAAAATATATCCTTATGATTTGATTACCTAATTTTATTGGACTACTTAGTTGTCAATTTTTATTTAAGGTAATTAGGAAGAATTTTCATGTTGTGGAGTGTAATTAGAAATTCCAAAAATAGTTTCCAAATATAAGATATAAACCAAATTGACAATGTGATAGAAATACAATAGATTTTTTTCCTGATAGGACATAAAATTTAAATCTATCAGAATTAGAACTTAACCCGATAATTGTTTTTTACTATAAAGAATCACAGTTCTACCTAAATTAAGTGTTATATATATATATATAGGAAGAAAGAAAAACAGAGCCTACTCTTATTAGAAGGAATCATAAGATTATTTTTCTTTTTAGGAGAATTACCAATAAACTAAAATCTAATTTATAGATACTGTTTTCCTATCCCAAAAGCAATTTAATTGTGAGTGATATAGTTACTTCTTATAACAAATTATAAGTGATATGTTCCGATACATTAAAATCATAATAAATCATATATATGATAGGTACCTTTTTTTTGAATCGTTGGAAATTCCGCTGCGAAATCATTTATTTCAGACTTAAACGTAGCAGGTAAAATCTCCGGCTGTCCTAGGCTCTTACAAAAATGAACTTCATAGATTTAGAATAATCTTTTTTATTTGGTTGAGAAGTATTTGATCATGTCGATATTTACTTACTACAGATACTTCAACGCCGATGTTAATGTTTTGATGGATAGGAAATAAAAGATATAGCATTGAGAAAGTGTAAAAAAAATTGATTTAGATTTAAATTTTCTAAAAAAATGTTTGATTATTTTAGAAGGTAGTGTTATCATCATAATAATAATGTTGATTTTACTATAATTATTGATGAGTGCTAACTAATTCATTTGATAAAATCATTTGAATTGAAAATAAGGGGAGGTATTTGAATAAAACCTCACCCATGATAATATGTTTGTTTAAGTTAACAATGTGTCCCTAATGAAGTTCAGTGTTCGAATCCAGATGGTACGTTTTTTATAAGAATCTGGGACAATCGGAGATTTTATCTACTCTGTTTAAGCCTGGATGGGTGATTTGATGGCAGAATTTTCCACGATTCTGAAAAAAATAAATTTCGTGAGAGTGGTAAGATGTTGCTATTTGTAGTTTAGCATTTCTTTAATTATAAAAATATAATAAGAATTGTGGTCAACCCTAGTGTCACGGGGTCAAAGATTTTGCGTATGAATCAATGGGAACACATTTATGTATTAATTTGAGTTTGACCAGTGAGTTTGAATTTAAATGTGGCATATTTCTCCACTCTCAACTTTCAGGTGAAGCCAGTTGCTGCTGTTGCGCCAATAACCGCGCTTCACGTTGTTTGTAACAATTGAATCCGAGATTTAAAATATTCAATAGGTTATTGATTTAATTAGTTATCTAATTTTTTGATATAAAATCAATCTGATTTATAAATTTTAACTAATTTTTTAATCATTATTTTTAAGATTTAACCGTCGGAATTTACGATAGGTTCTCGATTTTTAGAGTTCAACAACACACTTCAAAGTTCACATAAAAAGAAATAGAATAAAGTAGTTCATGGAAGATTTTTATTTCTTCATCAACAATATGTGCACAACTAATTACACAAATATGAGTATTTAAAAAAAAAAAAGAACAAATGATATAAAGAAAATAAAATATTTTTCAAATATATATAGTTGTGTAATTAGTTGAGCAAATATCATTTTTGTTATTTCCTTAAAGAGGGGGATCGATTTCCTAAAAATCTAAAAATTATTAACATAAATGATTCTTTTCATTTGGTCACCCTACATATAAAAAGACATAAGTAGACATAATCACATAATATAATTAGAGGTTTGTAATTTTAAAAAAAAAAAAAATTCCAAAATTGCTTACAGCTCTTGGATGCCAAAATTCAGGGGTTTTTTTCTTTCCAATTTTAAAACTAAATCTCTAAGTGTTTCAAGGGGAAAAAATTATATAGTATTAATTTACAAATCATAAATTTTAAAATAAATACCATTATTGATATTTTCGATTAAAAAATGGTCAACAATGACCTTACATTTATAGTTACAGAGCAACCATTTCAAATATTTATATTTCTTTTATCCAAACTACAAATCACAATCTGTAAAATATTACATGTAGTTAAAATTCATACTTATAATTTTCATTAAGGAACCTCACTCAAATTAGGAATTCACAAGGTCAAAATCAACCACAAAATCATTATGTCACAACAGTCACACAGTCACAGTCACACGTATAACTCAGTTAAAGTCACACAGTCATAATTATTGATGTGAGTCAAGTACCGCCTCATAATATTGATCTATTACATGTTCCAGTAGCGGCAATCACGAGGCAACGAGCTAAGAAGATCAATGAAGCAATGCAAGGTCCAGTCCTAAAGAACTTGGCTGAACCATGCAATAGAAATAGAGTAGATTTTTTTCAAATGGGCTTATTAGAAGTGGGTCCAAACACTATAAGAAAATAACTATTTACTTATCGATAATTCGGTCGGTAAATAATAGATTTCGATCAGAATTGTATATTACCGACCAAAATATTATGTTGGTACAAGGCTCGTCGGTACCAAAATACCGACCGAATATATTTTCATCAGTGATTTTACCGACCGATTACCTAAATATTACCGACAAATATATGAGAAATAATTGATCGTTAAATAAATGAATTTCGATTGATAATAACTCAAAATGATACTGACCGATAAAATATACGGTCAGTAAAAGCCTGACGCCATTTCTTGGCGCTAAGTTTGTGCTTAGCTCGTCTTTTTCAGACGGAATACTGATAGATTAGTCCATCGGTAATTTATCGGTCGGTAAACGGTTGGTATTTGGTCAGAAAATTTCTTAATCTTTAAACGGTTTGTATTTAGTGGTTTTTGCCAACATGATATTTTCAGTCGGTAATATAGGTCGGTAATCCAATATTTTCTTGTAGTGAAGCTACATTCATCTAACCCAGTTATTTAAAGACATTTAATTTTAATGTTTTAATTTATTTATTTAGCTAGGCTAAATTAGGGCTTGGGCTTAAGGTATAAGGTTTATTAGAGTGGTGTGAGGATTTTAAATCTTAATTAGATTAGGATTTTTGTTTTATTTTCCTATTTGAATTTTGAATCTTTATTAAATTAGGATTTTTATTTTAATTTCCTATTTGAATTAATATTCATAAGACTTACTATATAAAAGGGTTTTAGGCATTAATAAAATCGTAATTTTTCAGATTAAAATTATTGTTATTGTTGTGAGCATTGAGAGAGAGAGTGAATTTAACTTGTTCATTGAATTGAACACCCAACTTATCAAAGGGGTTGCGTCATTTGTGGCGTCCAACTGTAAGCAATGTTTCTTTCTTGATTCAGAAAGGGTTTTCAAGAGGAGATTCTTTGAGGGTCTAATATGATCTTAGAAGGGGTTTTGTTTCTATAAAATCGCGATTCGCGGTTCTTGGGGTTCGCTCAATTACATGGGGTTGCCTATGACTCAATCCTACAACAGTTTCCATCAGTTGGTATCAGAGCTCAGGATTCTAAGATAAGATTTTCTAATCCTTTTTTATTTTATAATTTCAGTTCTTTAATGTGTTTTGAGTCTAGTTTTAGGGTCTTTCAATTTTGGTCAATAAAAAAAAAAGTCTGATTCCGTCAATTTCGCATAAATAAAGTAAGTAGTAAGGTTTGATTTGGATCAACCTTTCATCAGTTGCTCGTTATCAGATTTGTTATTTTTGCATGCATTAAGTTGATTAGTTGCATGCATATTTTGTTCTGAACTTTACATGCATATTAGATCCGACCTTGCATATTTGTGTTTCTTTAATTTGTCTTTTGCTTCGGTCAAATTTACTTGAGTCGGTAAAAAAATAAAAAACAATAAAAAAATTATTATTTCTTTTCATAAATATAGGGGTTAATTATTTGGGGATTAGGTTTTCCTTAGTACTTAGGGTAATCTTGTTGTACAAGTAACCTTGTGACACAAGGAAAGCAATATTAAGCCCTCGGAAAATATTCCTTATTTATTTTGGATTCTTGATTAGTTAATTTAGTTAGTAGTTACACCTTAAAAAAAGAAGAGAAAAAAAAAAGCTTAAAAAAAAAAGACAGTGAAGCAAAAAAAAAAACAAAAGAAAAAAAATCATCATAAAAAGGTTGCAAAATAATGTTTAGGAGAATCGTGATGTGCAAGTATGATCGCTTTTTTTTTTCCTCCTAAACATTATTTTGCAACCTTGCAATCTAGTTCTAGGTTTTACTCTCATTGTATTCGTGTTTTCTACCATCTGTGAATTTTCTTTCTAAAGTATTAAGTCTATCTGAAACACTCATCTCATTGTATAACACCCCGCCAGAGGCAAGATGTTACCGACAGGAGACAAGATTAACCCATCTCCATAAGCCTCCAAATTTCCAGAAAATCGGACATGATGCATGCTAAAACTGGACAACCTGGATCACAGTCCAGCATCAAACAAAATCGAAGAGAACATCAACACAAGAGGACCTCAGCTCTACACAAAACTCACAAAATCATATCATAAGGGCTCCGTGCCCACATCATCTATCAACACTCAATGACTCTGTGCCCGCAACATCATAAACAATCAAATTATTTACTTAATACAAATGGTGTGCTCCGCACGACAAACAAAATAATAAATCAAATATCCTAAACTTATAAAACTTCTTCCAGGACACTTGCGAGGGTAATTGTCGCTTGGGTGATCCGCGTCTTGAACATGACTTTCAAAGCTGAAATGGTTGACCCATCCGGTAACCAACCTGCAAAACTAGCAAACTAGTTTGGTGTGAGTTATAAAAATTCAGTAAGTAACCATGCTAGTATTACAACCAACAAGTTAAACATAAACTACGAACAAACAAGTCAAACCTATCAACAGTTTGTCAGAATTACTAAATTTTTTTGCAAGTTCAGATTTATTACTTGTTATTATCCTTTATACTTAACCCATGTCAAATTTGCATATTTACATATCTACATATGTGCCAATCTAATAATTAACATCTAAAGCATGCAAAGCAAAACTCGAATACCATAGAGTATATCGTTTAATATCAAATCCACTTCAATCACGTGAAACATCAAGTCATACGTCTATACTTTTATCACAAATATCTATCTTTGAAATATCATCAAATCGGTAAATCAAATAAACAAATTATCTTCTATACCAAAAAAAAAAACTTTCTTTAACTTTCTTTAACCACAATAACCTTACAATAGCTTAACATTTGGGGTTCATTTGCATTCACACATACTGTAGTACACTTCTCTTATATACATGCAAATATTATTTCATAATTCTTACACATATACGTACATACCAATACTACTTAGCAAACACACTTTAAAACCTCTGATATTCACATCGATTTCAAATCACTCATTTATTTCACATACGTATACACGATCTATACATATCATGAGTTCTATCATACACATACATACACTCAGACATATTCACAACCATCATGCAAGCAACCACGAAGTACACATAACAATAGATACATCAAAATTCACATCATCCAACAATACATACATACAGCTGGCTTACACACACAATGCTCATACGAGACTCATTACCTATTTTAGAATAGGTATGAGATGAAATCCGTCTAAACGGATTTCCTAACCAGCTCGACTACTCCACTACAAAATCATTAATCGATTAAACATATACACATGCATACATATCATATGTCACAAACTCATCACACGATTTTTCATACACAAGCATATACATGACAAATATTGCTTTACCATTCAGAATCGTCATACACATACGTGTATATATATATATATATATATCAAACATATGAATATACTCATTACTTCGAATTCTGATACCATGACCTTTACCATCCTCATATTATTTACTTATCGATCAACATTCACCATTCATATATGTATCTTTCAATCACAAACTTCCATTACTCGGAAAAGACTTGACCTATACCAACTCAACCTCTATACCGCTAATTCATTAACCAATAACACATTTATCCTAATGACGCACATCTACATGTGCTAATATAAATTCAGAAATCATGACTTATTCTTTTTACCGTAATATACTCAAATTATTCATATCTTATCATCATATACATATTCAAGTTCATGTACCAATGCTTATTCATATACTTGTTCATTCACATATACATAGATATATTATTACATATTCATACACTCATGTGCATCAATAGGCATCAACATCATTAAATATTTCCCTTATATCATAGCAATAACGAGAGTCCACGTACCTGTGATGGTCGACTATCTCAAATATACACGATCTTGAAGTCATTTATCAAATCCGTCTTTAACTATCCTAAACCTTTAAATCATATATATATATATATATATAAAGCACGAAAAGTACGATTCGAGAATGCATCGCATGGGTTACTTACCTGGCTTCACGAGCACTCTAGTTTTAGTCACATATGTCAAAATAAATGGTGAAATGCTGTCAGAATCGCGATTTACGATATTCTCTACTTAACTACGATAAAATTCTGTATCTTTTCGGGACAACCAAATCAAGTCAGATTACAATGTTTTCAGTCCCATTACTCTTAAAACATCATTACAAACTATTCCAAATCACTAGTTCACTTAGATTCTCGATTTACGTGGTTTTGGAAAATCTTTCAAAAAAGTTTCCACAAACGAAACGGAATGGTCCCGAACCCTCTGAACCTACCCGAATTTATTGAAACATATTGGTAATATCATATATAACTCATAAATATCGTTAAAATCAAAACACATCATTATATGCAAAAATTCACTTTTACCGGAAACTTGCATATTCTATTGGATCGATACAACTCGTTCTGTTTTCACTCGGATTCTACCAAATGCACATTTTCATTATTTTCATACCGAAGCAATTCAATTTATATCAATACGCTACTCTACAAAGCTACATGAAAATCCGAACATGTGACGATAAACTTGAAAATAACGAGTTTTTATCGGGAGGTCTTACCGAGATTTCGAGGGCATATACAGACTCCAAACGATCTCACGAACGCGCTGTAATCGACGGAATTCTGATCGAAATTACTGACACACTCACAAAGTGGTTCTTTAACTCCCAAGTATAAGAGTGTCGAAGTAATAAAATAACCCGGTAAGACCGAGATCGATCCACATGGAATAAATTTAGAAAAATAAAATAACAATTTGAGTGAAAATTAAAAGATTGGATTTTTTTGAAGTGATTGGAAAATTTTAAATTAGATTGCAACAATAAAATAAAATATTGGGGGTTAGAGGATCCACCTTTAATATTAAATTTAGAAATCTAATTTATTATAATATATAAATTATCATTATTACCCAATTAATTTATTTTATGAATTAATTATGATAAAACATATACAACTAGTCACAAAGGCGGTGATAACTTTTGTCTATAACAAGTCAAGTTAGGTACTCAATTATGCCAAATAAATAAAATCAGCCATAAAAGCGGTAACAAAGTTTGTCAATAATTAATCCAGAATTAAATTAAATATTAATCATTAGATTATAATTTATATATTATAATATATGTGAGATTAATCTAAATTTTCATATTAAAAGCTTCACATTTTACCATAGCAAAAAGAAATTAGTTACTCAAAATTTGAATAAAAACACACATAATTTTATTACTAAAAGAAAAAGAAATTACAAAAAAGCTTTTTAAAAAAAAAATAAAACACACAAGACACACTCTCTCAAATTCTATAAGAGAGATTCAAAAGAAAGTATGAAAAAAATGTGTTGAGCATCCTCTTATTTATAGAGGACGCCCAACGTCTACCATTGCAATTGCAAATTACAATACAATTTATAATTGAAATCACTCCAGCAAACAAGGTCCATGTTTGGTGGAGTTATGACAAACCATCGAATGGTGGTTTGTCACCATTTTTTTTTACAATGACTTTCACATATAACATACTTTAGTTTCTTCGTCAATTTCGATCTTGAAAACTTCATAATTACAAAATCTTATCAACAGTAAAGTTATAAATCCTTGAGTCTTCTTTCGTCTGTTACTAGAGTCACTTCAATCCGATATCAGAGTAAAAAATTATGGCCAAAATACAAACATTGCACAAGGATGGAATTTCCGAAGTTGTACACTCTTAGAATACTTTATTAAATTTCTGGCCTCCAAAATCCAAATGTCAAATCTATTTTTCTAGATATGCATCCAAAGTATTATTTCACCTACATAAAAGATAAAAATCACAATAAAAATATATAAAACATAAATTTAATTATTATTTTACAAATATACTAAATTAAGGGGATTAATGAAAGTATAAGTGTAAAATGATTAATTTTTCTTTTAATAAATGTGCATTTTTTAGTGTTCATCACACCCCAACCATCTTATTACTAGTTCCTAGTAATTTAAGGGGAAAAACTTTAAAAAGACAAATTCTTATCCAAATTAATAATTAATTTTTTTTTCTTTCTAAATGATCAAATAAGTAAATTCTCATGTACTTTTTACCATTTTACCATACACACATAAAACAAGGTATCAATCACTTCATTGTGCCCACAATATTCACAGGTCTTGTTGAAAAGAGAGTAATATTTTTGTCCTAAAATTATATTAGAGTTCACACTTTTTTGGCAATGAAAGTTTATTTATAAATACAATTTTTTTTGGTAATAATACATCTTCAATCTTTGTAACGAGCTTTGAGCCAGTGACTCCCGAACCAGTTGGCTTTAGGGCACTAGGTTTTAAGACACCCCTATGGTTAATTGCTCGGATCTCGGATGTTAAAAATAAGAAGTGTCTGAATTCCTTAAGCTTTCTCTTTAACCCATGTAACGAACTTTGAGCCAGTGACTCCCAGACCAGTTGGCCTTAGGGCACTAAGTGTTAAAACACCCATACGGACTTAATTTCTCGAGTTAGAGAGGCTACGAAATCGAACTTACTCACACTTTTTTTAACTCAAGCTCTACCGTTTTACTCGAACAATCACTGCTTACTGTGGTAAGATGTCCGGTTACAAAGTAAAAACTTGATTATTATTTTTTTAAAAACAAATTTCATCATCGCCTTTAGTTGCTGACTTCAACAAATTAGAGAACTGAATATCATGAAATTTTTAATTACAACCCGCGATCATATGTTATTGTGTATGTTAATAATACCAGTCAAATGAGCATATGAAGATTAAATTTAATCAATATTATGGAGAATTCACAAATTTAAATAATTCAAAAAGAAAGGAACAAAAATAACTTATTACGAATGATTTTGAGATGCGTCTCAAGAGCGAAAACTCCTTACACAGCCACCTCTGAACACAAATTCAACTTGGTTAGTCAAAAATTTATTGTTAGTTTGTGTCTGAACAACAATTCCACTTGGTTAGTCAATAATTTCACTTGGTTAGTCAACATTTCCACTTACACAGCCACATCGAGAAAGGCCTTAGTTTTAGCTTTAAGAATTTTTGCACTCTGACCGGCGTAAACACACACGTATAACACAAGCACACGTATCGTTCAAGTAGTATAAAAATATCGATCCCACAAGGACTTAATACCTAATCTATTAATTTTATGAGGTCAAATGATTACTAGTATCTAACAGATTGATTGATAGATTTGAAATGGTGATGATTCTAAATTTAAAAATAAGTAAATAAAATTGCACAAAAGTAGGTTTAATAAAATTAATATTAAAAACTATCTAGGGTTGTGAATCTTTCTAATATTTTTTAAAAGATGAAGTGATTATTTTATGTTTGTGTAATAAATCGGTTTACTAACTTGGAACACTAAATTATGCAAAAGCCGATGTCGATGGTCAGACGCAAATACCCAGTTTAACCCAATTGAACCATATGTCTATGTCAACCAAATTATCTGGATTCATTAAGTTTAAGTTCCAATTATGGCTACCCCCGCCCGACAGGTATATGTCTATCATGTAAGGAAGTCTATTAAAGGGTTATCTATCATCAAGGAAGATCGTGGGCTATTAAGTCTAAGGCTGAAACCTAAAATTCCATTGTCAAGTTTATTTTAGATTTACCACATCAATCTTATTGGTGATCAGACAACAAGAAGCATTAAGCTTAAGACTTAATAAGTAAACCTTTAAATTACCCAACTATAAAATAAACCCTTATAAACCGGTGATATTAGAATTCATCACAACCCTAGATAACTAACTTAGTTACAACACATAATTAGGGCTAGTAAAAAGATAAAAGTAAAAGACATAAAGTAAAAATGCTGAAAAGTAATTGCGGTAAAGTAAAAACTGAAAAGTAAATTACAATAAAATAAAATGCTAAGGTAAAAGGATCAACTTTTACTAATTACTAATAAGATATCTCCCTTAATATAATATATTAACTTGTGATTATTTTACCAACCAGTCATATATGCGGTAACCTGATTAAGTCAAATTAAGTCCAATTAGCCATAAAGGCGGAATCAAAATAAACATGCCATATAGGCGGTAAGAAAATTTAATTACCAACCGACCAATCTGGCGGTATCCTTGATTAGTCAGGTTTAAACCAGATTAAAATGATTTACCAACCGACCAATATAGCGGTATCCTTTTTAAGTCAATATTTTAAATAGTGAATATATTATATTTAAGGGAAATTAATCTAAATAGTAACAGTAAAAGAATTACCTTTCACCCTAACTGGGGAAGTTACCTCCTCATGGTGAATTGTAAAAACTGTAAAAAGTAAAAAAGCAAAATTATTATTACTACAGAACGTAATTAAAATTAATTACAAAACTAAAATTTAAAAGAAACTAGATAGAAAAGTCCCTATTTACATCAGAGAAATGAGAGAGGAATGTACATATGAAACTGAAATTTCGAGCTCTATTTATAGGCGTCAGTAGGGGTTTGGCGTCGCGACGCCAAGCTCGCGTCACGACGCCAGTGATTGTCGATGTGGCACGCTCTGGTTCGTCGGCTCAGATTCTGGATAAGGTGATAAGGTGACACGTGGCAAGGTGGTTGGGATCTCAATTATTGTGACACGTGGCGGCTTCTGATTGGCTGATGAAGATTCTTATCCGCCATGTGTCAATTTCGGATAAGTGAGTCAATAATTGATGTTGACGTGGCGCTGACGTGGCACACATGGCGAAAGAGACTGTCGGCACCATAGAATGATGACACGTGGCACGCTGTGATTGGTTGATGATGACGTGGCGATGATGTGGCACATTGACTCGGTCAACTGGTGATGTGGATGATGACGTGGCAGACACGTGGAGTGAGACATGGCGACACGTGGCGATGGCGACTGTCGGCACCGTAAGATGATGACACGTGGCACGACGCATGTTAGCAGATCGATTGTGATGGTGACACGTGGCACGACGCACGTTAGCAAAGTCAAACTTTTCTCAGATTCTGACTTGTGGACCCGGCACACGTTAGCATGTCTTGGTGCATGTTAGGCGTCGCGACGCCATAGGCTTTCGCGTCGCAACCCGCAGAATTACGAAAATGCCCTTTTGTCCAATTTTCACTTTTTTGGTCCAAATCACCTCCAAAATGTCCTGAAACTTTATTTATCTACAAAATAACACAAAACACATCAAAATATTCACAAAACTCAAGAAACTATACAAAATATTAGGTCAAATGAGTGGGAAATATTGATATAATTACCACTCATCACACCCCCAAACCTAACATTTTGCTAGTCCTCGAGCAAAACATAGAATAAAATAACATATTCATCTTTAAAATAAAATTTAACTAACCCACTTTTGTAGGGATCACAGTTATATTTAGCGTATGCAATAAGCCTTTAAACCCCTAGGTGTCCCTAGTGGACGAGTTGTAGTCTCGTGAGGGTTTACAGCAATGATACCCACAAACATTTTACAAAAGTAAAAAGGTAGTGAAACTAATGCACACAAAACCAAAAAGACAAGCGAAAACAGAATAAAGAAGTTAGTGACTAATCAGGTGAAACTTCTACTCCAAGTTACTAGTTGTTTTCTTTCCTTCTAAATTACTGAATAAGTAAATTCTCCGATTATATTTACCATTCTCCATATACACAGCCAACCAATATTAAACAACTAGTTTTTGCCCACAACAGTCATAAGTGCAGTTGATAAGAGAGTAATATTTTTATCCTAAAATTTTATCAGAATTCACACCTTTTTGTAGTAATGTAATAATTTTTCTGATTTTTCTGATTTTTTTTCCTGATTTTTTTTTATTTATATACAATATCTTCAATCTATGTAGCGAGTGTTGGGTCGGTGACTCCCAAACCAGTTGGCTTTAGGGCACCAGGTGTTAAGACACCCCTACGGACTTAATTACTCAGACTTCAGATATATATATTTTTGCAACATCTTTGATCCATGTAGCGAGCTTTGGGTCAGTGACTCCCAAACCAGTTGGCTTAAGGGCATTAGGTGTTAAAACACCCTTACAGACTTAATAACTCGGATCTCAAACGTTTTTTTTTTTACTCCATCACTTTTTGAGATGCTTCCTCCAATTAAACTAGAGCACTGAATATTACAAACTTTTCAATTTTAGCTCATGTCCGTATGTTACAATGCATGTTGATAATATCTGCTAACTGAGCATATGAAGATCCATTTTAGTCAGTTTTATGGAGAATTTACAAATTAAATAATTTAAAATGAAATAAACAAAAATTAACTTGTTTCAAAAATGGTTTGAGATACGTCTCAGGAGTGGAAATTTCTTACACAACTATCTCTTACCAATTTCACATTGTTAGTCAAAATAAAAACACAAAAACGCAAAATATTTTTGTAATTTTTGAAAAATTTTCATTTTTTTTTGTATTTTTCGAAAAATTTTGGACTAAAAATAAAAACAACACACAAACTAAAAACAAGGTACTGATCAATTAATTCCCTCCCCCAAACCTAAATGAGACATTGTCCCCAATGTCTTAAACAGTAGAAGAAGAGTTTAGAAGATAATATCTGGTTAGCTGAAATTCTACAGGAAATTAAAGGTTAAGATCCAGATTAATCTGACGCCTCTTACCACGATCGTCCTCGGACCAATTTATCTTTAAAAGGATAGGGTCAACTTGTGGTTCATAGGCTAAGAGTTGGTATATTAGATCCGGGGCAGTTCTGGCAGTGAAGAGGAGTTCTTTCATAGGTTTTGACACGAACCCATTTCTCTGGCATCATCAAGAAACACACAAAGAAAATCATAAAATCCATCAACGTTAAACAACTCAATTGGTTTCTGGTGTATGTTCAAGTTCGCCCAAGATAACACTATAAATATTTCCTCCAATGTGCCCAAGCCACCTGGAAAAGCAATAAAAGCATCAGCACGGTTAATCATTTCTACCAGTCGTTCAGACATACCTGGCACAATTAGCTCTTCTCCATTTGATGGTCCAATAAGATTTGCCTCTGCCAAGGGTTTTGGGATGATTCCCAAAACTTGACTGCCTCCCTCATGTACAGCCTTTGAAACGATCCCCATTAGTCCAAGATTGCCTCCGCCATATACTAAGTGCATATTCCTTGTAGCTAAGACTCGACCCAATTCATGTGCTGTTTCTACGTATTGTGGCTTAGTACCAACACTAGTACCGCAAAATACATAGATGTTTTCAACTCGTCTTCTTGAAGTGACTTCCATGTTTTACTATGGATGTCTTCAAAAGTGCAATGATGAGTTGAATTTATAACACCTGAAAAGGGTGAGTAAAATAATAGCACTAGTACCTGACAAATGACAATTATTAGTTAATAGTAAAATAAATCGTGATAGTCAAAAAGGTCTGGATCCTGTCGGAGAAAATAAAAGAAAACAACAAAACAAATTACAATTATTAGGAAAAGTCAAAGAGATATAATATTACAAGAAAGGTAGCGGCTTGATTGACGTCTATGCGTCAGGGACAAGCTTCCCATCCAATTTTCTTATAAATTGGCAAATATGGTCTTTTTGAGTCAGATTCCCGAGACTTAACTGTTGTCTTTCTTTTTGAAAATGTGCATATAACATACGAATTTCATGATACACATATCCACTGGGATGCGTCTCAAGAGTTTTAGATATATCATCCAAAGACTCCTTACTCAAGCCATCCCTAATGAAATTAATCTTATCTTCGCGGTTATCAGACACCATTCCTAAAGAACGACAACGAGTATCACAAAACATACGAGCACATTTATAACAAACACACATTCTTTTGGCTCTTCTCTTTTTAGCATAGGTGCTCATTCCTAAACCAGGCAGATGTGAATTAAAAGAGTCAGAAGACTCACCTGCCAATCGGACCCGTGCTTCAATAATCCAACGAATGTCAGTAGGAATACATTTGATCATCAGTAGTCTCATCCGTTCCAAGCGAGCTTTGTAGACTTTCATCAGAGATTTTTGAGGGAGAGAAGGAAATTGCTTGTGAAGATTTGCGAGAGCTTCTTCCATCTTAAATTGACTTAACCTGCAAAAATTAAACACACAAAATTAAAACACACCAGATCATAATATATACAAATTGCATAGGTTGCCTCTCTCCAAGCGCTAAGTTTAAACGTCGTCAGCTAGACGTGACTCTCGAACGTTAGGCTGGATATGAAAGTGTGACACTTTCTTTTTGTCGCTCAAATGATTTCCCCAGTAGTGCTTAACACGCTTGTTTTTAACCTTGAATGTTTTGTTGGAGTCAGGATCATGTATCTCAATGGCTCTATCTGGTAAAACTTGATGATCCCAAATGGACCTGACCACCGAGATTTTGGCTTCCATGGGAATAATTTCACCCTTGATTTGTTTAGCAATACCTTCTGCCCTGGTTCCAGTTGTATGCGCACTAACTTCTCATCGTGTCTTTTCTTGGCTTTTTCTTTATACAATTTGGCATCCTCAAAAGGCTGATTGTGAAATTCCTCCAATTCGTTGAGCTGGTGGAACTTTTTCTCTTCTGTTGCTTGTATTGCAAGAATTGGCTTTTTCAGTGCAAAAGACGCTTCATCTTCAGGTTCCACAGGCAATTGACATGTTTTAAGTTTGTCAGTAAACTTTGCATTGCATTGGGTTCTGAATGGTACTGTGTATCACATCAAGTATGAAACATTCCTCCTTCTTTTCATCATCTGGGAAATTCATGGCCTTGAAAACATTGAATGTTACCTTTTGGTCATGTACCCTCATGGTTAATTCTCATTTTTGTACATCAATAATGGTTCGACCTATAGCCAAGAATGGTTCTCCCGAGGATGAATGGCACGTCTGCGTCTTCCTCCATATCAATGACATAAAATCTGATGGGAAAATGAATTTGTCAACCTTGACCAGCACATCCTTAACTACGCCTCTTGGAAATACGAGCGTTATAACAACAAGTTGTAGAGAGACTGAAGTGGGCATTGTTTCTCAAATCTGCAATTTCCTGAAAATAGAAAAAGGCATCAAGTTAACACTTGCACCTAAATCACATAAAGCCCTACCAAAGTCATGTTCTCCTATGATGCAAATAATGGTGAAACTGCCAGGATCTTTCAACTTCGAAGGAAGTTTCCTCTGAATGATGGCACTGCATTCTTCCGTCAATGCTACTGTCTCATAATCTCCCAATCTCCGTTTTCGTGAAAGAATATCTTTCATGAATTTTACATAGCTGGGCATTTGTTCCAAGGCTTCTGCAAATGGAATGTTGATGTGCAGCTTTTTGAACACCTCCAGGAAACGAGCAAACTACTTGTCCAGTTTGTTTTTCTGAAGACGATGAGGAAATGTGGAGGTGGAGTGATCTGTTCTTTTTCCTTTGCTTCTTTTTCCTCCATCCATTGTTGCTTTGTTTCTTTTGGAACTTCCTCAGCAGTTGTTTTGGCTCCAACATCTTTGTTGATTTCAGTACCACGCTTTTTAACATGATGGATGACACTGCTCTTTCCATGTTCCTTGGATTTGGCTCAGTGTTGCTGGGAAGGTTTCCAGGCAGTCTGTAACTTTGAGCATTGGCCAGTTGTCCAATTTGATTCTCCAGTGCTTTGATGGAAGCTGATTGGCTCTGAAAGATAGCTTATATGCTGCTTGTTGCTTTTTGAATATCTCTGCAATCCATTCTTTCATTTCTGGTTCTTTTTCAATCTCCTGGTTTTGCTGTTGGAATCTGGTGGTGGATAGTTCTGCTGGGAATCCAGGTGGTGGATTATTCTTTTGTCCTGAATTGTTGCTCCATGAAAAATTGGGATGATTCCTCCACCTTGGGTTGTAGGTGTTGCAATATGGATTGTTCCCCTGTCTGTTGAAATTGTTTACATAATTCACAGTCTCTTCAAGTTGGTTTGGTTCTGGTGCTCCTCCATATGGTGAACTTGTGGATCCAGTGCTGAGAGTCTCCATGAATTTTCATATCTGATCCAGCTTGGCGTTGACTGCTGTATTGGCTCCACTTTCATAAATTCCTGCAATTCTTTGGATCATGCTCATTTCTGTTGGCCACAAGGAATTGTTGTTGGCCATTTCTTCGATTAGGTCCCAGGCTTGATCTTCTCCTTTTGCCATTAAAGCTCCTCCAGCAGCAGCATCGATTGTGGTTCTCATCAGTCCAGAAAGTCCATTATATAAGGTTTGGACTTGAAGCCATTTTGGAATCTCATGGTGAGGACATTTCCGGAGCAAATCTTTGTACCTTTCCCAAGCTTCGTAGAGAGTTTCTGAGTCTTGTTGCACAAAGGATGTGATGTCATTCCTCAGCTTTCCAGTTCTGGCTGGTGGAAAGTACTTTGCAAGAAATTTGGTGGCTAAAGTGTTCCAAGTTGTGATGGAACCTGCTGGTAGTGAATGTAGCCAAGCTTTAGCTTTGTCCTTCAAGGAGTATGGGAAAATACGCAGTCTCATTGCTTCTTCAGCTTCTCGGTTGTAATTGAAAGTGCCGCAAACTTCCAGGAAGTTGCTGATGTGGGCATTAGGATCTTCAGTTGCATTCCCCCCAAACTGAACTGACTGCTGAATCATCTGAATGCATGTTTTGATGTCACCTGCACCTGCATTTGCTGGTAAGGGAGGAAGTACAATACAAGAAATGAGTCTGTCAACCACCGGAATGGTTCTGTCTCGAATGGAATTGGTGGTGCAACCTCCAAGGTTCAGGTTCCATGTTGACTAAAGCTTCTTGGCCTTCTCGTCTTTCCCTTCTCAACTGTCTGATGGTTCTTTCAATTTCCTGGGTCAAGCGGTCGAAGTTCAAAGCTTCTGTTCGTCTCATGAAGTTTCTGAGAACCTGAAACACAAGAAAACAAAAACAATAAGTAAAAAGAAAATTAGATACAAGTAAAAGTATCTAACCTCTAAACTAATAGTGAAAGATAAATAAGTCCCCGGCAACGGCGCCAAAAACTTGACCGGTGTAAACACACACGTATAACGCAAGCGCACGTATCGTTCAAGTAGTATAAAAATATCGATCCCACGAGGACTTAATACCTAATCTATTAATTTTATGAGGTCAAATGATTACTAGTATCTAACAGGTTGATTGATTGATTTGAAATTGTGATGATTCTAAATTTAAAAACAAGTAATAAAATTGCACAAAAGTAGGTTAAAGAAAATTCAATATTAAAAACTATCTAGGGTTGTGAATCTTTCTAATATCTTTTAAAGATGATTGGTTATTTTATGTTTGTGTAATAAATCGGTTTACTAACCTGGAACACTAAATTATGCAAAGCCTCTGTCGATGGTCAGACGCAAATACCCAGTTTAACCCAATTGAACCATATGTCTATGTCAACCAAATTATCTGGATTCATTAAGTTTAAGTTCCAATTATGGCTACCCCCGCCCGACAGGTATATGTCTATCCTGTAAGGAAATCTATTAAAGGTTATCTATCCTCAAGAAGATCGTGGGCTATTAAGTCTAAGGCTGAAACCTAAAATTCCTTTGTCAAGTTTATTTTAGATTTACCACATCAATCTTATTGGTGATCAGACAACAAGAAGCATTAAGCTTAAGACTTAATAAGTAAACCTTTAAATTACCCAACTATAAAATAACCCTTATAAACGGTGATATTAGAATTCATCACAACCCCAGATAACTAACTTAGTTACAACACATAACTAGGGCTAGTAAAAAGAAAAGTAAAAGACATAAAGTAAAAATGCTGAAAAGTAATTGCGGTAAAGTAAAAGCTGAAAAGTAAATTACAATAAATAAAATGCTAAGGTAAAAGGATCAACTTTTACTATTTACTATTTAGATATCTCCCTTAATATAATATATTAACTTGTGATTATTTTACCAACCAGCCATATAGGCGGTAACCTGATTAAGTCAAATTAAGTCCAACCACCCATAAAGGCGGAACCAAATAAACCTGCCATATAGGCGGTAAGAAATTTAATTACCAACCGACCAATCTGGCGGTATCCTTGATTAGTCAGGTTTAAACCAGATAAAATTAAATGAATTACCACGACCAATATAGCGGTATCCTTTTTAAGTCAATATTTTAAATAGTGAATATATTATATTTAAGGGAGATTAATCTAAATAGTAACAGTAAAAGAATTACTTTCACCATAGCTGGGGAAGTTACCTCCTCATGGTGAATAGTAAAAACTGTAAAAAGTAAAAAAGTAAATTACTATTATTACTACAGAACGTAATTAAAATTAATTACAAAACTAAATTTAAAAGAAACTAGATAGAAAACTCCATATTTACATCAGAGAATTAGAGAGGAAGGTACATCTGAAACTGAAATTCGAGCTCTATTTATAGGCGTCAGTAGGGGTTTGCGTCGCGACGCCAGTGATTGTCCGACGTGGCACGCTCTGGTTCTCAGCTCAGATTCTGGATAAGGTGATAAGGTGACACGTGGCAAGGTGGTTGGAATCTCAATTATTGTGACACGTGGCGGCTTCTGATTGGCTGATGAAGATTCTTATCCGCCACGTGTCAATTTCGGATAAGTTGTCAATAATTGATGTTGACGTGGCGCTGACGTGGCACACATGGCGAAAGGACTGTCGGCACCATAGAATGATGACACGTGGCACGCTGTGATTGGTGATGATGACGTGGTGATGTTGTGGCTCGTTGACTCGTAACTGGTGATATGGATGATGATGTGGCAGACACGTGGAGTGACATGTGGCGACACGTGGCCATGGCGACTATCGACACCGTAGATGATGACACGTGGCACGACGCACGTTAGCAGTTCGATTGTGATGGTGACACGTGGCACGGCGCACGTTAGCAAAGTCAAACTTTTCTCAGATTCTGACTTGTGGACTCGGTGCATGTTAGCATGTCTTGGGTGTTAGGCGTCGCAATGCCATAGGCTTTGCGTCGCGACGCGCAGAATTACAAAATGCCCTTTTGTCCAATTTTCACTGTTTTGGTCCAAATCACCTCCAGAATGTCCTGAAACTTTATTTATCTACAAATAACACAAAAACACATCAAAATATTCACAAAACTCAAGAAACTATACAAAATATTAGGTAAATGAGTGGGAAATAGTGATATAATACCACTCATCACACTCTCATATGAATCATTACTTAACTTTTAGGTGGTAGACGGAGATAGAAAGTTGAGCCAGGCTAGGGATGACCAGTCTACCACCACGCGAATAAGGGATACAAATGGGATCTTGAGCCATGGGACCAAAGAGAACTGAGGAACACTAGAGGAGAATGGGCAGAAGGAAACTGTAAGCAGGCCAAAAAGAGGCGTCCAAAGTTTTTTATAAGCAAAAGGGCACTAAAGAGCTCAAGGAAGGCCTAAAAGGATAACATCAAGCCAAATGACAAAGAAAACCCATCAGAAAAGGGTGCATCCATGCATACATGAATACACGTCACAGACACACAATTTTTGTTTTGTATTCGAAGGCTTTGAAGAAAAAACGGTGATGACGAAAAACTCCGAGAATGGAGAACAACCTCGGGAATGAGGACGAGCAAAGAGCCTCGAGAATGAGGACGGATCAGAGGTCGAAGTGCCTCACCACCATCAGTTCGATAGTTTAGGAATGAATCCTAGGTTCGAGGCCCACGTCATCAACAATTTGGGAATGAATCCCAGAGGTCGAAGCACCTCATCATCATGGAAAAAACTCCCCAGTGGATCGAAAAGTCACGCAGATGGACCAAAACTCCATCACCCATTCAATTCGGGAATGAATCCCAGAGGTCGAAACGCCTCAGAGATCGAAGCATTTCACACCCAGCATGGTTTGGGAATGAAGCCCAGAGGTCGAAGCACCTCACCGTCAGTTCGGGAATAAATCCCAGAGATCGAAGCATCTCACACCCAACACGGTTCAGGAATGAAGCCCCTGGGTCAATGCACCTCGCCGTCATTTTGGGAATAAATCCCAGAGATCGAAGCATCTCAAACCCAGCACGGTTCGAGAATGAAGCCTAGGGGTCGAAGCACCTCGCCATCAGTTCGGGAATAAATCCCAGATATCGAAGCATCTCACACCCAGCACGGTTCGGGAATAAAGCCAAGAGGTCGAAGCACCTCACCGTCAGTTCGGGAATAAATCCCAAAGTTCGAAGCATCTCACACCCAGCACGGTTTTTGAATGAAGCCCAGAGGTCGAAACACCTCGTCGTTAGTTCGGGAATAAATCCCAGAGATCGAAGCATCTCAAACCCAGCATGGTTTGGGAATGAAGCCCAGGGGTCGAAGCACCTCGCCATCAACTCAACTCAGTTTGAAAATAAAGCCCAGAGATCGAAGCATCTCACACACAGCATGGTTCGGGAATAAAGCCCAAGGGTCGAAACACCTAGCCATCAAATCAACTCAATTCAGGAATGAAGCCCAGAGATCGAAGCATCTCACACCCAGCATGGTTCGGGAATGAAGCCCAGGGGTCGAACCACCTCGCCATCAACTCAACTCAGTTCGGGAATGAAGCCCAGAGATTGAAGCATCTCACACCCAGCATGGTTCGGGAATGAAGCCCAGGGGTTAAAACACCTCGTCATCAACTTATCACAGTTCGGGAATAAATCTCAGAGATCGAAGCATCTCACACCCAGCATGGTTTGGGAATGAAGCCCAGGGGGTCGAAGCACCTCGCCATCAACTCAACTCAGTTCGGGAATGAAGTCCAGAGATCGAAGCATCTTACACCCAGCATAGTTCGGAAATGAAGCCCAGTGGTCGAAGCACCTCGCCATCAACTCAACATAGTTCAGGAATAAATCCTAGAGATCGAAGCATCTCACACCCAGCATGGTTCAGGAATGAAACCTAGGGGTCGAAACACCTCGACATCAACTCAACTTAGTTCGGGAATAAATCCCAGAGATCGAAGCATCTCACACCCACCATGGTTCAGGAATGAAGCCCAGGGATCGAAGCACCTCGCCATCAACTCAAATCAGTTCGGGAATGAAGCCCAGGGGTCGAAGCTCCTCGCCATCAACTCAACTCAGTTCGGGAATGAAGCCTAGGGGTCGAAGCACCTCACCATCAACTCAACTCAGTTTGGGAATAAAGCCCAGAGATCGATGCATCTCACACCCAACATGGTTTGGGAATGAAGCCCAGGGGTCGAAGCACCTCGCCATTAACTCAGCACAGTTCGGGAATAAATCCCCGAGATCAAAGTATCTCACACCCAGCATGGTTTTGGAATAAAGCCCAGGGGTCGAAACACCTCGCCATCAACTCAACTCGGGAATAAATCCCAAAGATCAAAACATCTCACAAAAGCAGTGAAATAACAAGTAAGTCCGACAACGGGCGATGAACCAGGTAAGTAAAAATACATTCATGACTTTGATATGGTTGTCACTGTCACACACTGCACAAGCCCCATCAAAGTAGGGGTGACTGTAGACACTGTATTTTTACATGAGCCCGATGATGAGCCTCGTATGGAGGCACTACCTGAAAACTTGAGGAGTTGCGAAAAGCGAATGCCAGAAGGAAGGAAATCTCCAAAATTAACACCTCATCGGATTCAGACTCAATAGCCAGCCTCAGATTCGCTCAGTCAGTTTCTGCTTCATACCTTAACCTCGGCCCAAAACCCCTACAACCCATGAATCGGCCCCTGCAACCCATTCAGCTCATCCACCCTGCAACCTATGAATCGGCCCATGTAGCCCAAAAAAGACACCATGCACGCCCAAAAAAAAAAAGAAAACCCCATGCAATCCACATGTTAAAATCCATTCAAGCCACTTTCCAATTTAACAATATTTGAAATCCCATCCTTACCAATTAACAAGATTTGAGATCTCCATCACCAAATTTATGAGATTGTATTCCAAAAATAATTTTGGTAAGATATTCCCCAATTTATTTCCTTATTTGGAGATCCTTTCAAAACATTATAAAAGGGACACTTTTTCATCATCAATGGTGGCTCTATTCTTCACTTTGGACGGCAACCCTAGGGACTTTCTCTTCTTCTTTGATCGGCTACAAACAAAAAACAAACAAACAAAAACCTTAGAGGCTTAGGCGTGAACACCACAAAAAAAACCCTAGGGAGACCATCACCGAAACTTGAAGCAAAAAGACCAAAACAACCACAACCCAGCCATCACCGAAACTTGAAGCAAAAAACCGAAACAATAACAACCTAGCCAACCGAAACTAGTGAGCCACCAAACCCAGAATTACCGAAAAACAACCAGAAAAATAGTGCCAAAAACAACTAAAAACAATCAGAAAAACAGTGCCAAAAATAACAAAAAATAGCTGCCAGAAAACAACCAAAAACAGCAGCCAAAATAACAAAAAATAGCCAGCAAAAAACAACCAAAAACACCAGTCAAAACAACCAAAAACAGCAGCCAAAACAACCAAAAACACCAGTCAAAACAACCAAAAACAGCAGCCAAAACAACCAAAAACAGCAGCCAAAATAACAAAAAATAGCTGCCAGAAAACAACCAAAAACAGCAGCCAAAATCACCAAAAACAGCAGCCAAAATAACAAAAAATAGCTGCCAGAAAACAACCAAAAACACCAGTCAAAACAACCAAAAACAGCAGCCAAAACAACCAAAATAGCAGCCAAAAATAACCAAAAAACAGCAACCAGAAAACAGTAAAATAGCAACCATAAAACAGCGACCAAAAATAGCAAAACATCAATAAAAAAACAGCAAAATAATAAGCAGAAACAGCGAACCACCGATCCTTCCGGCGACGGCCTAACGCACTTCCGAGAAAGCAACTTAAAAGGTAAGACCTGAGGGCACCCTTACCACATTTATTTTCATAGTTCTGGACGCTGCATGCCTGGCTGGACATGAAATACGTCCAGCCGGGTATACGAAGTCCTACATTAAAGACGGCCAAATTTCTGGTCATATTTTATTTCTTTTTCGGTATTTTGTTATTTATTATATTCACCTTTATCGTTATTTTATTATTTCGCATTTGTTTTGTTATTTATCTTTTTGTCTATTTATCGTTATTTTATTATTTTGCCTTTTATTTTATTTGTTCATGTTGGTGATTATCCGCATATGCATGGTTATATTTTTTTTATGTCCATTTACATTACATTGATGAGTATGCATGTTATTATCCCTTGAGGTATATCGGATGAAAACCCAGACGTAAATTCCGTAGCCGAATCCGAATGATGGTAGTGCGGTTTGTACTTGGGATACAACTCCACGTGCCACTCGGGAAATACTCATATATGCGTGATTAACCCCCCTTTTTGTTTGCCATTTATTTATTGATGTTTTTCCTGCTTTTGATTATTTATTATGATTTTTGTTATCGCATCTCGTATTTCTTATTTAATAAGCTTTTGGAACTATGTTATTGTGATTATTAATATTTATGGGTGTGCAAATCTGTGTTTATTTAAATTACCTTGCATGAACTACATAAGACTTGGTTATACCATTGTGTGAACCCGTCCATTATACTGGCATAAGTAAGGGACCATTCTGAACCCAATGGTTTGAGGTCTTCCCTTATGAGGGGTGAGTGTGGCATTAAATCTTTTCCCAGTTCACACTGGGTGGCGACTCCTTTATTCTCCGGTTTAGTCCCATGCGGGCTACTCCGTACTCTCTACGGGCTGCGAGCCCAACAATGTCGTGGTCGCCGAGCATCATAGGCATAGCGGTAAACCCCGCTTCGCTCCTACAGTCCCGCTCATAAAATAAGGTTTTAAGCATTGACTCGTTACCCACTTATTTTTTCACACACGTGCTGGTTATGCTTTGGTGTTTATTTCATATGCATGCATGTATTATGTAGCATGAACAAAAGTGTATTATTTAGCATGACCAAAAGTGGTGCATATTATTTAATGTCATAAACAGCTGAATACTAATTGGGTATCATTGTACTTGCTTGAAGTGCTGTTATGAGTCGTTTTTTGATATTTTTTTTCATTTTGTGCTTGTGTGTGCTTCATGTCATCACATATTTTTAAGTTTTTACTTCGCATGTGTTTTTTTCTAACTGAGTAGAATTATTTGTGAGAGGGAGTAAAGTCTCTTGCATGTGCTTTTAAACATGCTATTTTTACCCATTGTCATTTCGTAATAAAAAATAAAGTAGAATTCCAATATCTAACTTTTGCGTAGAACTAAGGGGGAGTAGAATATCTAAGGGGGAGTATGATATCTACCTTTACATGCATGAGATTATTATTTCAGTTTTATCTACTCTTTATATTCCATGTGTTTTTCACGGTATATTGTTGTTTGTTGATGTTTTAGATGAGCAGATTATTGGCTATGGTGGCATCGATTTCAAGACTACTTGGTTAGGTATTAGATCGAGTCATATTATAATAGATCATTGTCTTGATGGTTGGTAGTTGGCTATTTTTCTTTTGGGTTTTTACCGTAGTTTTTATATTAGGTAGTAGTTTTATCACGAATGCCAAAGAGGAAGATTGTTAGTTCCATTTTTGTTGGCAATGTCCGTAACAAAACAAGTTCAATTGAGTTGTAACGAGTCTTGAAGATCTCGAACTTGGCCGACTGTACATGAAGATATCATATATGAGTTAGTGTTGTGTTCTTGGTCGCATTCGAACGAGTGGCGTTTGTGTCACGTTCATGTTTGGGTTCAAACAAAACTTGGAAGTAGGTTCTCATGCATAGTGCGTTCATCTCCTATACGAACGAAACATTCATGTGTGTTTGCGTTCGAGGTGTGTTTGATTCAGCATTCGAACGAGTTTGCGGAACCGTGCATGTTTATCTTGCGTTTGATGAGCGTTCGAACGGGATTACGGGACTGGGTTATTTTGGACATGTTTTTGAGCCAGTTTTGTAAAAGGAATAGCCAACATTTACCCTACATATATAAACAAACATATAGCCATTTTATCAATGGTTGGAAACACATTATTCTGAGCCTCAACCTTGTTAGTTTTCAACCTGCTTGTTTTTCACCTTGAAGACTTTCTTGATTACCTTGTCTTCTTTGTCTTAGTGATATTGATCCTAGATTGGCCATCAACACAGAAACACAACCCTAACCCAATTTCCTAAGTCTTCAGATTTCTCAAGTAGGAAGATTTGTAGTCGGAGTTGTTGCGTGTTTGCAGGGTTGATCCACTCAGAGACTTCAGAGGTTCTAGAGAAGGCCGCTGAGTGCGAACTAAATGAGTTCTTCAGGTTGTTACAGTCTAGAGGTATTAGAGTCGACGAGTTGTTGCCATAGGTCTTATACCATCACTGTAAGTTTGTCTCGTTACAGTGGATTTTAGATTTATTAGTTTAATTGTATAATTTCATAGTATTTTATATTTTAATAAGATTTATAATATGTTTTCTTATTATAATATAGTTCTTTTGTATTTTTATTGTAATATGTTTTTTTTTTATTTAATGGATTTATTATTTTAATTTTATAATTTAATAGTATTTCTTATTTTAATTGGATACTATAAAATATTTTCTTGTTATAATAGAATTCCTATAAAATTATAATATATATTTTAATTGTAATATATTTATTAATTTAATTTTTAATTATAATTTAATATGAAGCTGCCACGTGGCGCGATAAGTGATGAACACTAAAAAGTTACATTTATTAAAAGAAAAATTAATCATTTTACATTTATAGTTTCATTAATCCCTTTAATTTAGCACATTTATAAATAACAATTAAATTTATGTTCTATATATTTTTATTGTAATATTTATTTATTTGTATGCAAAATACTGTTTTGAAAGCTCAACAAGAAATTGAATATGAAATATGAATTTCAGGACCTAGAAAACCAAAAAGAGCATGATAACTAAATTCAAATCGGACTTGGAAAATATTCACCGTGTTTAGATTGACAACAAAATAAACTTATAATGTATTTAGCTACACATGTATTGTATTATTATTATTATTATTATTATTATTATTATTATTATTATATATTTTGGAGGTCTCACACAAAATATTTTATATATATATATATATATATATATATATATATATATGTTATATATTATTATTGCTTTGCAAATATTACCAAGACACCTCATACAAAAATGGGGTGCTTGGCACCTAGCTGAGGGAGGGGGAAGAGAAGGGAGTTCCCCTCTGATCTAAATATTTTATTTCATTTTCTCCTCTCGAGGGATTTGGGGGGTAAGTATCATGTATGTTTTATATTTTTCCTTTTGTATTTTTTTATTAATAAAATTATGTGTGTTTTTTTTATATTTTGTTTTGCTAATTTGTATCATGTTGGGGTAAAGGGTGAAGCTCTTGATATGAAAATATGAGTGATTTTAATTTTTATTATATTTTATAAATTGTGATAATTTCCCAAATAAAATTCGTACTTGTAGGCACTGCATTTTTGCATATAAGTCCCAATGATGAGTCTCACACGGACACACTACCTCTTAAATTGTGGAAGTCGCGGGAAACGGATGTCAGAAGGGAAAAGTCAGAAATTGACATCTTATTGGATTTAATTCGCTTGTTTAGCTTCGGGTTTGCTTGTTGGACCTCTGTTTTAAAACACATCCCTAACCCAAAACCAAAGCCACACGCTCACCTAGCCCAAAACCAAAGCCATACGCCAACCTAGCCCAAGCCCATTAAATCACATCCAATAATAATTAAAACATTTAAAACACATGTCAAAAATTAAATTAAATCAAATCCAATTAAATCAAAACAAAACAAATCTCATTCCTAAATTAAATAAATCAAATCAAATCTCATAAATCACATTCCTAATTAAATTAACTCACATGCCTAAACTAAATGAAATGAAATCAAATCCCAATAATCATCTTCCTAACTAAAACAAATTACCTCCCTAATTAAAGATATCATTTCCTTATGATACACAAATTAAATATTCCCCCCATAATTACAATATTCTTTCCCTACCTATACAAGGTAAACCCCAACTTTTGCCTATAAAAAGAAGCATAAACCAACCTTAGGACTCCTAGCTCATTCTCACGAAAACACAAAGAAAATAACCTAAGTCCATTCACGCCTAAAGCATCCACGAAATCCCCCCTCCTTTCCGTAAACAAACAATCAAGAGAGTCCTCCATTGCCGTCCAACACACCCCTCCATTGTCGTCCAACAACACTCCTAAACCCCCTCCATATTGCCGCATATTCATAGCCCTCTTAACTCCACTCACGCACCAACACCCTCACAAACCTTCACGCATTAGCCCCCTCCACAACAGCCCCCGAACGTAACTCCTCTGCAGACAGCCACATCTACTATCTCTCAAACCAAAAGCAGCCCTTCACGTACCCATTGACAAACACACTCCATTCACGTCAACTCCACTCACTGCCTCACGCCACAAACATACTCCATTCACGTCAATTGTACTCACTGCCCCACGCCACAAACACAGTCCATTCACGCAATATTGCCCCAAACTGCCTCACAACCAAACCGTGAAACACCCCTCTGAACTGCCCTTCCAAAACCGTGAAACACCCCCTGAAACACAGTCCCGCAAAACTGCACCAGAAATTGCCCAGTAAAACCCGCAAACCGTAAGCCAAAACAGTCCCGCATTATCGCAAAACAGTAAGCCTATACCGCGACCAGAAACAACAGTAAAACCGAGTAAAACAGTAGCCCGATGCAACAAAACAGCGAAGGAAAATGTTGAACCAGTGAACCGAAAGAGTACGTAGCATCTACCTTTCCGACAACCGCGTACCGCACTTCCGAGAGACGACTTAAGAGGTTAGACCTGAGGGCACCCTTTTTATTTATTGTCCTTTATTTTTATTTATTTTCTTACTTTATTTCGCATGAGTATTGTAGATTGGTGTATGATATGAATTTCGGATGAATGGAATATCTGTTCTCTCTTGTGGTATATCGGATGGAAACCCGGACGTAAATTTCGTAGTCGAATCTGAATGGACGGTATTGCGGTTTGCACTCGGGATACAATGCCACGTACCACTTGAGAGACACACATATTTCGTTTCATCCTACCTTGTGTTCGAGCATGATTTAGTCTAGTAGGTTATTTATTTCTTAAGCATGATTTAGTCTAGTACGTTATTTATTTCTTAAGCATGATTTAGCCGTTAGTACGTTGTTTCTTTATGCATGATTTAGTTATTTTCTTACGCAATAGGAGTCTAATGTACGTTTATATTTAGATTTTTATTTATTTTTCGTGTTTGATAATTCAACATGCTCATGAGATATTTGTGTGATATCGTATGTTTGCCGTTGTGACGACCTACTTTTAAAGCATGCAAACTTAGATATAGGATTTATTCTCTTGAATGCGAACTAGATATAGGTTATCTTTGAATATATATGTTGCGTAGATTCGGTTAAGTTATTGCATAAATCCTTTCATTACAAGTGGCATAAGTAATAGACCATTCCGAACCCAACGGTTTGAGGTCTTCCCTTGCGAGGGGTGAGTGCGGCCTTAAATCATTTTCCCGGTTCACACCGGGTGGCGACTCCATTTTTAGTTCTCCGGTTTAGTTCCCCCGTAGGCTACTCCGTACTCCCAATCGGGCCGCGAGCCCGGAACAACGTCGTCGATTTCTGTTGTCTACAGTCTGGCGACTCCACTGGGATAGAGAATCGGCTCCGAAATAATGTCTTGTAATGTTTGTGATTTGTGCTTTAGTTAACCGTGTCTACAGTGGGTTGAAGGGGTTAATCGAAGGCATTATTAAGGCTAGGTAATGGTTTGGTGTCTTCTTTCATTCACTACATTTCTATAAGGAAAAGTTGTGAAGGCACCTAGATAATCATGTACCTGCAGCTCACTGTGACAGACTAATTTAGAGGACTTGTTGTTTATTCCTTTCACCAAGGCGATAAGAGCCTAAGAGGCTTGGGTATTTAAGAGAGTTCGCTTCACCCTCCCTCTGGGGAATCTACAATAGGAAATCCATTTGACAGTTAGTCACACACCATAACTCGTTGGCACGTACCTTAGCGTATAAAAAATGTGCGCTCACTTGGTCACTTGAACCCTTGAGTGGGGAGTCCTAGTTATTGGGATGCGTCCCAGGGTCGAGGACCCACTATATCAGCAGTTGTAGTTCTGGGATGCGTCCCAGTGTCGAGGACCCACTACATCATCAGCTACAATTCTGGGATGCGTCCCAGGGTCGAGGCCCACTGCATCATCAACTCAGCTCAAAGCAGCAGGCAAGTCAGGTGGTAGCTGGCGAGCCAAATAAGTAAAAATGTATTGCATAACTTTGATAGGATTGTCATTGTCACACACTGCACAAGTCCCATCAAAGTGGGGGTGACTGTAGGCACTGCATTTTTGCATATAAGTCTCAATGATGAGTCTCACACGGAGACACTACCTCTTAAATTGTGGAAGTCGCGGGAAACGGACGTCAGAAGGGAAAAGTCAGAAATTGACATCTTATTGGATTTAATTCGCTTGTTTAGTTTCGGGTTTGCTTGTTGGACCTCTGTTTTAAAACACATCCCTAACCCAAAACCAAAGCCACACGCCCACCTAGCCCAAAACCAAAGCCATACGCCAACCTAGCCCAAGCCCATTAAATCACATCCAATAATAATTAAAACATTTAAAACACATGTCAAAAATTAAATCAAATCAAATTGAATTAAATCAAATCCAATTAAATCAAAACAAATCTCATTCCTAAATTAAATAAATCAAATCAAATCTCATAAATCATATTCCTAATTAATTAAATCACATGCCTAAACTAAATGAAATCAAATCAAATCCCAATAATCACCTTCCTAACTAAAACAAATTACCTCCATAATTAAAGATATATTTTCCTTATGATACACAAATTAAATATTCCCCCCATAATTACATATTCTTTCCCTACCTATACAAGGTAAACCCCAACCTTTGCCTATAAAAAGAAGCCTAAACCAACATTAGGACTCCTAGCTCATTCTCACGAAAACACAAAGAAAATAACCTAAGTCCATTCACGCCTAAAGCATCCACGAAATCCCCCTCCTTGCCGTGAACAAACAATCAAGAGAGTCCTCCATTTCCGTCCAACACACCCCTCCATTGCCGTCCAACAACACTCCTAAACCCCCTCCATATTGCCGCATATTCATAGCCCTCTTAACTCCACTCACGCACCAACACCCTCACAAACCTTCACGCATTAGCCCCCTCCACAACAGCCCCCTAACATAACTCCCCTGCAGACAGCAACATCTACTATCTCTCAAACCAAAAGCAGCCCTTCACGTACCCCTTGACAAACACACTCCATTCACGTCAACTCCACTCACTGCCTCACACCACAAACATACTCCATTCACGTCAATTGCAATCACTGCCCCACGCCATAAACACAGTCCATTCACGCAATATTGCCCCAAACTACCTCACAACCAAACCGTGAAACACCCATTTGAACTGCCCTTCCAAAACCGTGAAACACCCCCTGAAACACAGTCCCGCAAAACTGCACCAGAAACTGCCCAGTAAAACCTGCAAACCGTAAGCCAAAACAGTCCCACATTATCGCAAAACAGTAAGCATATACCGCGACCAGAAACAACAGTAAAAACGAGTAAAACAGTAGCCCAATGCAACGAAACAGCGAAGGAAAATGTTGAACCAGTGAACCGAAAGAGTACGGAGCATCGACCTTTTCGACAACCGCGTACCGCACTTCCGAGAGACGACTTAAGAGGTTAGACCTGAGGGCACCCTTTTTATTTATTGTCCTTTATTTTTATTTATTTTCTTACTTTATTTCGCATGAGTATTGTAGATTGGTGTATGATATGAATTTCGGATGAATGGAATATGTGTTCTCTCTTGTGGTATATTGGATGGAAACCCGGATGTAAATTTTCGTAGTCGAATCTGAATGGACGGTATTGCGGTTTGCACTCGGGATACAATGCCACGTACCACTTGAGAGACACACATATTTCGTTTCATCCTACCTTGTGTTCGAGCATGATTTAGTCTAGTAGGTTATTTATTTTCTTAAGCATGATTTAGTCTAGTACGTTATTGATTTCTTAAGCATGATTTAGCCGTTAGTACGTTGTTTCTTTATGCATGATTTAGTTATTTTCTTTCGCAATAGGAGTCTAATGTACGTTTATATTTAGATTGTTATTTATTTTTCGTGTTTGATAATTCAACATGCTCATGAGATATTTGTGTGATATCGTATGTTTGCCGTTGTGACGACCTACTTTTAAAGCATGCAAACTTAGATATATGATTCATTCTCTTGAATGCGAACTAGATATAGGTTATCTTTGAATATATATGTTGCGTAGATTAGGTTAAGTTATTGCATAAATCCTTTCATTATAAGTGACATAAGTAAGGGACCATTCCGAACCCAACGGTTTGAGGTATTCCCTTACGAGGGGTGAGTGCGGCCTTAAATCATTTTCCCGGTTCACACCGGGTGGTGACTCCATTTTTAGTTCTCCGATTTTGTTCCCCCGTGGGCTACTCCGTACTCCAACCGGGCCGCGAGCCCGGGACAGCGTCGCCAATTTCTGTTGTCTACAGTACTCTTCCCAGTTTATTGAGGACTCTTGACTAGCTATAAACAGTCCCATATTGACACAAATAATACTTGAATACCATAAATATGAGAGTTGACTATTACAAATTTGGATTAGTTAGAGACAATATAGTTCTACATGTTTTGGCATATTTAGTACATTAACATGACTAATTATCGATAGGACGAATTATATTTGTTGGCATAATTAATACATGATAATCATGAAATAAATTGATTGGGAAATAGTTATAATTTATATTTTATAAAAAATATAAATGATTTATATTTGAAATATTAAGAGTGGATCCTCTAACCCCTAGTATTTTATTTTATTGTTTTATTTTATTAGTTGAATTATTATTTTATCCTATTAAATCTATTCCATGTGGATCGACCTCGGACTCACCGGGTTATTTTATTACTTCGATACTCTTATACTTGAGAATAAAGAACCATTTTGTGAGTGTATCAATGATGAATTTCAATATGATTAACTTATTTAATTTTATAATTTAATAATGAGTCGGCATGCAGCATGATGTGGGAGACTTAAAAATATTTAACTTTTTATAATTTAATAATATTTTCTTATTTTAATACGATAATATAATATATATTTTTTATTATAATAACGTTATTATAAAATTATAATATGTACTTTATTGTAATGGTTTTTTTATTTAATAGATTTATTAATTTAATTTTATAAGTATTTCTATTAAATATAATATGTTTTCTTGCTATAATAATGTTCTTATTTTTAGATTTATTAATTTAATTTTATAATTTAATAGTATTTCTTATTTTAATAAGATAATATAATATGTTTTTTTATTATAATAGAGTTCTTATAAAATTATAATATGTATTTTTATTGTAATACTATTAAATTATATAGATTATTAGGTGCTAATTAATTTAACTTGAATTATCTTTAGAAGTAATAAATTTAATTCGATGACAATACAATTATCTTCTTATTGTTGTAAGCGTGATTCGAACTCTAAATTTCTAATTTCTACTAAAAAGATTTTAATAACTGACGCTTTAAATGTAACTATAGGGGATCAGCTTTTGACAATAATATTTTCTTATAATAATAAAAGATTTGAAAATGAATCTAATTTTAAATAGAATTTGTATGTTTTAAATAAAAGAAAATTGAAAAAAGTTACTGAATTTTTATATATGTATAAAAATAATGATATAGAATTTGAACTATTCACACGCATGATGGAGAGATTTGGTATCCTATTCATTCAATACTCATTAAATCATTGACTTTGTTAACGAATTTTGAAGAGAATCTACAAAAAAAAAAAAAGGGGAATTGGATTAGAAAACTTGAAAAATGAAATCATTAACTGTAATTTTCTAAAATTTAGGGAGCAAAATATTATTTCCCCGTTAAAGGAAACGAGTCCCCCAATATCTTCAATTATAGGGCTAGTAACTGTAAAATTGTGTGTATTTGCAGACTCGCACTTCATCTTCATCTTCATCTTCCACAGGCAAACGCATTCAGACAAAGCATCCGATGGCGCCGCCTCCTGGTCCCTACTCCGGAACCAGCACCCTCGCATTGGTAATTTCATTTTCATCTTCTTTTTATTCCATATAAGTTTTTTTAGAGTTTCTTTTTGTTTTAAATACAATGAAGCTTTTGTCAATTGACATTGACAGATTTCTGATTTTGTGATCTGGGGTTTTGAATAATAATAATAATAATAGGTCGCTCGGGTTTCGGCTTTTTCGTTTGGGCTCGTTTATGGGAACATTAAGCTCAAATACCTCAAGGTACCATTACCCTTTGCTTCATTGTTACTAAAAATGTTAGGGTTTAATGACCCATGGGCATTTTTTTTTTTATATGAGTTTTGTTTTGTTTAGTATTTGGATTAGATGTGGTTGCTTGCTGTGTATTTGGCTAATGTTAATAATTTGATTTGAATTTACAGTGCTTTATTTCTAATATTTGTTGTTTTCATCAAATGGGAGTCAGCTTCTTCATTGGTGCTGCCCAAACTCACATTACAGTGCATTTTTTTCGTTTTTAGTATTAGCTTATCTTACTGAAAAATTAAGGTCCTATCTAATTTACTATACCAATTATTTCTTTGTTTTGAAAAATGAGGCTGTAAAAGTCTTTAAAAGCATATGTTTGGTTCATTGTTTAAAAATCTGTCTCTCTGATAAAAATATTAAAGCCAGCCTGAAATCTGAAATTAATAAAAATAAGTTTTCTTGTTCTCGTGAGTTTTCGGAATTTTTTTATAGAGGCAAATCGAGTGCGCTTAATGTTTATATCTTTACTTAAAGTTACTCCATGCTATTTTGTTATTTAGAAGATGTGAGGTTTAATGGGATTGAAGATTTAGACTTAGCTTGTAATTGGGAAAGTTCAATGAATGAGGGAAATGTGATGTCGAGAGGGTAGTCTAGTTCATAATGATTATCGGGCTTTAAAGATGATGGTTTCTGTGTTCTTGCTGAGGATGTGCTATTCTACCTGTGTTCTAATTTTCCCTGCGTATGCACAAATGGATGATCATTTGCCTTTGAAAATGCTTAACTGATTTTTATTTTTTTGGCCTCAGTCAAAAGCCAAGTCTCTCAAGAAAGCTGAAGCAAAGGGTCATCATTGAAGATGATGGAATCTGTTTCAAGTTGAGTGCACATTTGAGTTGAGTTGAATATATGAATAATTATTAATGAAATTAGCAATTTCATCTTTGGCGAATGGCTTTTGCATACCTTGGTCTATGCCCTGTACCTTTGAAATTTTTATTGAGTTAATTCTCTGAGAAATTTCACTTGATCGGTTATGGCCATAACTGTGGATTTGAACTTTTATGTGTCTTTTTTCTCTGGCTGAATGATTCCATATCCTTCCCCGGATCAGAATAATAAAATCTCCATTATATTTAAGCCTCAATTCCAATCACATTTTTGATTCATTTATAGAAAAAGCAGCACGAAATTGTTGTTCATATTAATCTCTGCTTCGCTTGTTAATTCGTTTAAAGCAGATTCGTTATACTAGTTATTAAGAACAGTGACGGAATCACATATAGGTGAATGGAGTTGACCGAAAATCTGATTAAGAAAGTCAACAATAGCAGCTAACTGAACTTTAGTATTTTGGATGACATGAAATGGTGAGTGGTTCAAAAAATGATGCCCACGCAAGCTTTGCTTCTGTCCATGTTTGGCAATACAACCAATATTTCCACCCTGCATATATTATCAAGTTTCATTTAAGCTACAAGCAAGAACCAAAGTATTCCAAATACATATATACTATACCAGTCACGGGACAATCTACATGCTCAACATTCGACTTTGTCATGAGTTTTGGTTCAATCTTTTTAAAGGAAATGAAGGTGATTATGTTAAGGATGAAGAAGCTGTCCACAAAAAAAAAAATAAAGTTCGATGTTTACTGCAGCAGTGGAATTAGAGGTATATCAGTACCTATACACCAATCAAATTACTGGAGGCACAAATAAGTAAATTTGTCGTGCACTAAAAGAAAACCAGTGGCCAAACAGCTTAACTAATCACAAAACATTCAAGAATGATAAGTGAGGATGTAACTAACCTGCGACAAGGAAGGATGTGCTGCAAGTGGAACAACTGAAAACCTGAGGAAATAGATAGCTGGTTACTTCACATATATGATGTCTTCATCAGGATCATCACCCTCCCAATCTCTCTCATCTTCAGGTAAATCAGGTGATTCAAATTGTTCTTCGTTTTCACTTGTTGTAGTCTCTTTTTCAGCCTTTATTCTATCTAATATTTGAATTACCTGAAACAGTTAAAAAAGCAATAAATCAATCAACTACGAGCACAAATGGCCAGCTGTAACTGTTTATTCTTTCAAAAAAATAGCTGAACTAATGCAAGATTGTTATGTATAGAGAAAAATGAAATATGTTTATCGTTCATAATTCAAAAGCAATGCATTCATAGTGCAAAAACAAATTCCATCTCTTTAGCATGAATTCCATTATCCCGACCAAAAGAAAAGTTCCAAATATCCGAAGGCTGCTTATGCAGTGTACACACAGTCGAATCTCTTGTCCACATTCTAGAATTAATGCATAAAATACAAAAACCAAATGTGGGGCAAGAATCAAACATCAACTAGACATCCCTACATAACCAAATTAGGATCATATAAAAAAAATGTATTCACAAGTTTATCTGGAGAAAGCACCAAATCTTGATAGTGTTGAATGCATTATAACAGCTCGATGAGGTGGTATATATTGGGAGGGCAAAAATTATTTACAAGGACCCTAAAAGATCTAAAAGGTGTGTCAGGCACTAGAAATCTTGCAAGCAGCAAACATGACCATCTCATCAAGGATACTGCCTGAACTGATAGTCCAAAGAGATTAAGACCAATGCTATATTGGCAACATTCTTAAGAAAGATGCAGTGTTCATAGAAAACATAAACTTGGGAGTTGGGAACGTAACAATCATTTTCACTACTAGATATGATCCTAGAAGTGCCAATCTCTGTACTGATACATTGAATCTGTAAACAGAAAATGAGAACACCCATTTTATCCTTTATGCACAAATATGGACTTTAGATAAATTTTGGTTTAACTATAAGAATCATTTTAATGTAAACCAATCACATAAAAGGAACCATAAACGCGAAAGAGATTTGTGGATCATATCAATGATCCAATTCTACAAGCACGCTAAGGAAGAACCATAAATGTGGAAGGGAAAGCAACACATAATAAGTTCTCACCCTGCTTCCTCTTTCTAAAGATTCATCTTCGATAAAGCGTATCTCAGGAGTCAAACGCAACTTCATACG